>CANYLF011858088.1:0-10035 GCA_948193215.1 Bocquillonia castaneifolia | reverse complement strand
GGGTTGGGTTTTGAGTTAGCCATTGGAAAACTCATTTGTAAAGGTTGAAGATAGCCTTAGGAATCTTCATTGTAAAGGTAGTGAGATAGCCTTGTAAATCTCACATTGTAAAGGTTGGAGATAGCCTTGAAATCTCCATTGTTTTCCATTTGTGGTTAGTGGAACCCTAAAGAGTGTCTTTGGGAGAAGTGGACGTAGGCCAAGTTGGGACCCAACCACTATAAATTCTTGTTCATTCTTCAAAGTAATTTTTTTATTTTCTATTCCGCACCAATTCACCCCCTTTTGATCATTTCAATTCTAAATAGAGTTGTAATTTTTGTAATAAAGTAGGGCACTCTTGCCACTATAATAATAGAAGATAGGTTATTGAATCCATCTCTTAAAAAGACTCATAGCTCAAATTTTTCAAACGTTGAGTGGAGGTCCAAAGAACGGTCCATGGAGAACCCTAGTATTCGAGTCTAAATTTTTTGACCGAATTATTAAAGGGAAATAATTAGACCTTTGATAACATTTCTACACAGGAGTCTAGCCAAATAGCTTTTAATTCATAAGGTTCTTAGACCTTGGCTAAGGAATTTTGATTTCACAATTTTTGTTGTGTTTACCTAGGTAGAATTCCTATAACTCTAGGGAGGCATTTTTTTGGAGGTCAAAGCTCAAATTTGAACTTGGGTCAACTTCCTTTGTGACCCCACAAAGCCAATCCTTGGAGATCTAAGAACTCTACTTTAACAATAAACTGGGAGTCTATCAGGTAAAGTTGCAAAACCCAAGGAACCTAATTTCAAACGAGAAGTCTAGAGGCCTTTGGTAAAGCACATGGAGGTCATCATCCTAAAACTTCCTACCGGTCTACCTCTACCAAAGGAGTAAAACATCCACTAATAATTAGAGAAATTGGCAAGACCTCTGGAGGTCTATAGGTAAAAATAGAAGATCTATCATGGGAGGACATCTTCATCCATAATCCTCCCGTGAATAACTTAACTAGGCCGAAGGAATGGATAATGTCCAGAGGTTGCTACATGTGGTGTGGGATTCTCAGCCTTCCAAGTTCTAAATAGTACTAATTCAGTCTTCAAGGTATTTTCATTTTCCATGTTTATTATTTATTTATAGAATTTTAGTAGGTATTTATGGTAGAACTCCTAAGGGTTGGGTCAACCTCTAATCAAAATTGGGGACTCTTTATATTTAAATCAATAGGCTAATTTAGCCAATGAAATGGATTCCAGAGGCAATCTAAGGAATCAAAATCCTAAGAGAATGATGCCTTTGGAAGAAATTGGTGGAGACCTCTATTCCACTGAAAGTTGTCTTATGGAAATAAGTTACATCTCCATCCATAATCCTCATGTGAATAATTTGACCGAATCAAAGAGAATTGTGGTGTTCTACTTCAAGTGGAGGGTTAGCTTGGTGGTCCATTATATGTGTGTGTGTGTGAGTGTGTGTGGAGGGTCGGCTCGGTGGTCCATGGATTCCAGAGACAAGCCAATGAATCAAAGGCCATAAAGAACAGCCTTTAGGGAGGCTGACCCCCAAGATAAATTGTAGTCCTTATCTGGTCTTCAAGTTCTTCAGTTCGTTATAGTTTATTTAAAATTTTTAAATTATTAGTTCTCAAGGAGGACATCATTGGAGGATGTTTGGTCTATATATTTTAGAAATAGAATTAAGACCAAAACCCAAAATACCTTTGAGTGATTTGGAGGACCTTCGGCCTATATATATATATATATATATATATAGAGAGAGAGAGAGAGAGAGAGAGAGAGAGAGGGAGAGAATTTCAGAGGCAAGCCAAGGAATCAAAGCCACAGGGGGCGGTCATTTTTAAAGGAAATTTAGACAAATCCTTAGAAGATTAGTGAATGATCAAATTAAATTAAGAAGGTTAAGATACCTACTTAGCCGCCCACCAAGGAGATAAGGAGGAATTCATGGATTGAAAGTTCGGTTTATGGAAATCAAATGCTTAACAATATTGATATAGTTGGTCATATTCAATGTTTCAAAGAGACTACTAACATGCATATTAAAATTAAAATTTTGGCTTGAGTCCTATAAGCCGAAGGTCAAGCAAATAAAAGCAAATATTTCTAAAAACAATCATCCTCAAATAGTACCACAACCATCCAAATTCAAGGCTGAAAGTAAACTAGCAATTTATAATGAGAAGCAAGTTAAGAGAAGAGTTGATCGAAGTCAAAAGAGCAGATCTCACTCCACATTTTGATGCAAAGCCACATGCTGTTCTCGGGCTAGCTTGCCTTCTTGCTTCCACCGAAGTGAGGATCTATATGGAAGAGGAGACTCTGTATTAACAATATTGAATCCCCGCAGGTTCTTCGCATGCTGCTGTCTGATCTTCAGCTGTAGGAAAGTGAGGATCTATAGCTTGGAAGCTTGTCAGATTTGAAGACATACACTATCAGCTCTTTCTCTTGCAATTTCGTTTGACATCAACAAAATAGCAGCAGAATCATGGCTTTTCAAGAGTGTTGGAACTTACTTTCTCTTCCAAAAATTAAGTCTGCTGCTGGACAATTTTGCATAGGAGGTTGCCGACAAGAGGTTTTCTTCTTCCTCTTCGGATCATTGATGTTGGTAATGCTATTTGCCCTTTTTGCATCTTTATATAAACTCAGGATCAAACATTATTGCATTGTAAAGGTAGTGGAGATATTTGGAATTCTGTTTGTAAATGGTTAGGGGTAACATTCATCATTCCAGAAACCTCCTTGGAGTTTTTATCAACAATGGATGGAGCTGTCTAGAGGAGCAATCCAGCTCTCATTTTGTAACTCTCTTTGGATGATTTTCTACTAGGAACTATAGAAGAAATGAAATAGAGTTGTATTCCAAGGAAATTTGCAATCACAGGATTTACTTTATAAAGGGATTTATTTAACTATGTACTTAGTGAAAGTGAAGAATCCACATCGCTCTTATAATGCTGATGATGTAATTAGATGCCCATCTTCATTCATTGTTCTTTAAGTTTTTTGTTTTCTTTGATCAATTCTCTTAGTCTTTCTAATAAAAGTTCTCAATTATAAAAAAAAAAGGGGAGTTAAGGAGTGTAGTTTAGTTAGGTAATTAATTGATTGAGTTAGTAAATAAAAACTCACAATGGCTCTTATTTAATGAGTTAACTTTTTGAAACTAGTACTCAAATTGAAGTCACTACAACAATTAATGACGGTAATATATGATATTTAATCACTTAATGTATTAAATTATTGTCGATAATTTGGGATGAAAAGTTTAGACAATTGTCAATCTTTTTGGAATGGAGGAAATATTAGTTAGAACAAATTTAATTACTTCGTAATTATCAAATGCCTTAAGGGCACTGGTTTAAAAAAACCATTTAATTTTTTATTGGACATGGCTGTTAGAGGCTCTTCTAAATCATTGGATAGCCATCTCACGTGCAATTCTTTTTTATTTTGAAAAATTTTTAATTTTCTTCTAAATTTCTTTGAAAATTCTTTTCTCAAAATAAAAAATATTTATTGAATTATTAACAACGGTGTGTAATTTTTTTTATTTTTTTGAAAAATTTAAATGTACTAATTTTTAATATAGTTATTTTGAACAAAGATTAAAATATTCTTTTAGATATTGTTTCAGTCTTTGTTAGTTAAGTTATATAATCTATTAACTCAATTTCTAATTGAAAACATATTTGTTTTTCTTTATTCAAACTACATCCACAAAGCATAAAAAAAATATTTAAACTCCTTCGTTTTATTTTTATTTTCAATAAGTTTGGACAAAGAGGGGTTTCTTGAGTAGTCCCAACCTGATTGACGACTTCGGCACTGTGCTTTTAGCATGAGGGAGCTAATAGTGAGTCACCACCTAAACCGGCATCAGGAATATCTTACATGGTGTACGTCTCGATTCCCTAAGAATACAAAGACACATTGACCCCAGAGATTTTGTGATTGGACTACTGCATTCTTAGGGCGTGATTCTTACTAGCTACTTTTAGAATTATTCTAATCTTCATTTCCTCTATGGCAATTATATCAAAGCGATAAAACAAAACAAATCCTACATTTTACATGCATTATACATTTATGAAAAGTTGGTTTTTATTAGCAACAAACAAGATTCATTTTAACAAATTTACCAAATATGATTAGAAATCAAATTACATGCAAAAAGTGATTGAAACACATATAATATCAACCAACACAACCTAGGTTTCTAACTTGTTTTAACCTATTTTTATCACCAAATAAACATTATTAATCATTTTTCATGCATTAAAACCTACTAAAATTACCCAAGAAGGTCTGTAAGCTTACCTCGTCGCTTAATTCCACGTGAAAAGCAATTTTTAAAGCCAAAAAGAGCCCAATGCTAGTGTAATCCATGAACGCCAGTGCGGAATGGCATTAAAGGCTTTCCAATGCCACTTCAACTGGTGTAATGCCAGTTCAACTGGCCCCAATGCCAGTCCTAGCACAAATAAAAAAAATGCAGAAAATCATGGAAAATGCAACAAAATGCAATATACACACGATTTGAATGCCAAAATCAAATGGTCTAAGCCTAAAAATATTCATATTAATCCCAAAACATGTTAGCATGCATCAAAACAAACTAAAACACATATTTTCACCCAAAGATGCAATTTTTATGCATTAAAACCACGTAAATATTCATAGGAAATTCATATCAACACCAAATAATTTCAGATCTTACCCATAATTATATTAACACTACAAAAACTCGTTAGTAACATAAAACACATGCACAAAGCATTTTAACATTATTTAATCCTTTAAAACATGCCACAAATCACACAAATAATCATTTCAAATCATAAAAAAAACATGTTATTCACATTCAATCATGCCAGGAATGATCAAAATAGAATATAAAACACAGAAAACATACCTGGAAACTCTCTAGAATTGACTTGAGTACCGTTAGGGAGCGTCGAATGATATAGAACGAGGTTTTGTTGTTGTTAATCACAAAGAAAATGGAATGGCAGCGGTATTTCTTCTCAAGAAACACCAAAAATCCAATGCAAAGGAAACCTAGGGTGAAAATAGATTGAAATCTACATTTTAAGCTGTCAAAGAACATCCATACCACTTTAACCAGGATTGGGAAGGGTCAACGCCACTCCAAGTGGTGTTGGAAGCTCTTGGGTGGTGTTTGTCTCTTCTGAGGCCTATTTGTGGCCCGAAACGTCCAAATCTGAAAAACCGTATTAGAGACAAAAATGTGCAGAATGGCCCAATCTATTTTTAAATTTATGTTTCAGGCCATTTTGAGACTCACACAAGAAGTTATGGTAAAAACCGTCTGTGTTTTGCACGATTAGGTTTAAAACAAGCTAGTTTTGACTCAAAATGGGTTCTTTAAGTTTCAAAATGTTTTCAAAAACAACAAAACGATTACCAAGAAGCCAACATCATTTAACTTATGCTAATTAAATTATATGCTATCATCATAGGGCCTCTGAGCTGCATCCCCATTTCTGTATCCAAAAATTAGGTGTCTACAGTTTTCCCCTTCTTTGTCGGAGGTTTTGAGTATTAACCAATAATATGGAAAATGATGACAAAGCACTAACCATATAATTTTTGGAAAAGAAATGCGTACCTTAGCTCTGGAGTATAGAATCTTGTCTCGGACCTCAGCTGCCTCAACTTGAGTCCATGGGAATGGTGTTAATTTTCTTTGGAGGGCAATCCTCGCAACATTAACTCCATTGAGGATTGAGACCGCTCCACTAGGGATTTTATGCTTTCTCTTTTGGTTGAGGGCTATCCTCTGAGATATAAGAATCATCTTCTTAGTAATGCTCCACTGGGGCATGTCTGCTTTCTAAGACTTGAATTTTGGAAGTTATTCCACTGGGGAAAGGTTTTTTCAAGGTCTTGGATAAGGTTTGATCTTACTCATTTAAACACTTTCAGAGTTTAAAATGAGGTTTGGATCAGGATTGAATTCCAAATACTTTCAGAGTTTGGAAAAGTTTGATCTCACTCACTTAAATACTTTGAGAGTTTAAAATGAGGTTTGGATCAAAGTTGTTTCAAATACTTTCAGAGTTTGAAACAAATACTTATTGTAAATACTTTCAAAGTTTCAAACAAGGTTTGTGAGGGTTAGTTTCAAATACTTTCAGAGTTTGAAACTGTATTTAGGTCTTAAAAAATGTCTAGGAATTTTCTGGGATCTTTCTCAAATTTTTTGGGATTTTTCTAGGGTTTTCTATAATTTCCCTCTATTAACTCTGTCATTTTGACTGTAGTTGTCTACAATTTTTATTGATCTTCTGAATTTTGCCCCCAATTGGACTCAAATTGGCCTTTCCTAGCCTTAAATATTGATTTTAAACCTATTTGCATCAAAAGTTCTATCCTTATTTGAAAATTTTCTCTAGGGACCAAAGCGGTAATTTGCCTCTTTGGCTATTTTAACCAGCGTGCACAACCATCTTCTCCTCCCTCTTTATTTCTTTTTATTTTCACCATTTTTTTTCATTCAAATTTTAACTAAAATCTTTGAACTTGGACTTTTTGGAATGGCATTTCCAGCTACGTTAGACCCTCGTCTTCTTCCTCAATGGGAATTCATCTCCATTTTTGAAACCAAGGAAGAAACTTGCAAAGTTGATAATGGAGGTTTAGCCTATAAAGACAAGGTTTCACCACTTTCCTCCATCAAAAAGCATATTTCTCTTCTTGCAAGAGGCTGGGTAAGTGTTTTAACACGTTAATTTCATCATTACACTACTGGGTACTACTGATTTGCCTTAATTTCTACAAAATGGGTGAAAAATATGCTGGAAAATGCCACTAAGGACGTCAATGTTAGTCCAAGTGGCGTTGAAAGGTTCCAACGCCAGTCCAACTAGCGTTAAACCCTTAAACACCACTTTAGATGAGTTTTTCATCCTCCGAGGCTAAAAATACATGTTTTGACTGTCTAAAATGCAAAATTATACTTATATTGATACCGTAAATATGTATATTCATGTCCTAGCTTTCTAAGTTAATCAAAATTTGATAAAAATGATAAAGAATTATAATTAAAGAAGAAATACAATTAGGTTAGAATTTGAGATCATACCTGTACTTACGTATTGTACAGAGCCACTGTCACTTTTGATCAAAAGGGAAATTTCTATAAAGCCCATGAGGTTTGGAAAGTGATGCCTATTGAGGTGCGAACTTTGGTTCATCAGGCTGTATTTGGACCATTTGTTAGTGCTTTATCTACTCGTTCTGAGGATCAAGCAAGTTGTCATTACGACCGCCGTTCTATGCAGGCATTGTTAGAGAGATGGTTCAGTACCACACATACTTTCCAGTTGACATGCAGAGAGTATACCATTTCTCCCATGTCCTTTTCTGCTATCACGGGTCTAGCCTATTTAGGGGAGCCGATCCCTTTTGATGTTGGGATTTATACTATGAGTGAAGGCACTCAGGACGAGTACATCAGACTGATGATTAGTATAGTTCCTCAGCGGAAGAATTCCAGGCGGTTGCATATTGATGAGATTGCTAACCACTTACTGGGTTATGATGGTGGCGTATGATGGCTTGCAGATAGGATGGCACGTGCATTTTTTTTGTATTTACTGGGTAGCACCATTTTATGTGATACTAGTAGCACAGTTACCATCCACTTCATCCCCATTCTTAGAGATTTTACTATTATGAGCACATTTAACTAGGGCTCTACAGCCCTAGCCTATCTCTACTAGTGGGTGGATCGCGTCTCACTGGGTGGGAAGAAGCTTTGCAGCTTCTGGCATGCTACTCATGTAAGTCAATTAACTCACTTCACTTTATTTCCCACTTTTCTTTTTAACTTCTAAGTTTTTCCTCTTTTTACAGGTTTGGGTCATCGAGCTTAGTCTGATTCAGCAGTTTACACCCGTACATCTGACTCGATCCTTTCCACTTTTGGGTTGTTGGGCTATGAATCGGCAGTTGACCCATGAGACCTTAGTTCATAAGCATTGCATTCTTCTTAATGCTTTGACTATTGATGATGTAAAAAGAAACAAACTTGTTAGTTTAAAACAACTTTTGAAAGCTTTCAGAAACTTACTTGTTTGCTCTATTCTTGCAGATTGATATTGACTGGCTGCACAGTGCAGAGAACTTCCCTAGATATGTGTATGCCAGTAGACTGAAGGATAGGTTGAGGATTCTCTTTGAGGGCCCTGGGATGCGGATGTGGTATCTCGGAGAGAGAGTTCATCGCCAGTACTCCAGGCAGACACGTAGAGTACCTGTCCATCCTCTGACAGACATGCTCTGGGGCCATACCATCTTTGGTCAGTCTTTAGAGTGAGCACTTGCCGGGGCTCCCTGTGCTCTTTTCTTAGTTTGATCCAAGGCTTATGCTAAGTTCTTACTAAATAGATGTCTTCCTTGACTTCCCTTGTTTGAGCAAAGATTAGCTTAGGTATGCATTGATCTTCCAAGTCTCATCTATTTTGAACCTTTTGTTTAAGTGCTGATCTTAGAATATGTAGGTGCGAAATGGAATTGTTACTTTCATTATCCCTAAGGATTCTAATGATGGTGAAGATATCGATGCCCTAGAGGTTAGGGAGGCTCAGGCTGAGGATGACCCTGAGTAAATTGAGGTTCCTCCTATTGCGATTGATGAAACTGGGCCTAGCCTTTGACCTCCTTCGATGACTAGGACCATTCCTGGGGTTAGAGTTACTCGACAGCGATCTCAGCGACTAGTTCAAAGGCATCCTCTGGGACCCTGCTGACTGCGTTCCAGGTGTGATCACTTATTTCCCAGGTCACAATGTGCTTTACCATTCACCTACTAGCATTGTGGAGCGTACTTTGACTCCCGTTTCACCTTAAATCGCTTTTTCTCCAGCATGTACTCATGTAAGTTTTCCAAATTTGAGGCTTTTCTGGATTCAATTTTGTTTTTCTTACTTGCTTTCTTTCTCAGCTTTCGACCACTGAGGTTGCCCGTCTTGCTGGCTATTATCATGCTAGTAAGGCTCTCATTGTTAAAGCTTGTGATGCTTGGTGATCAGCTTACAAGCGTGCCTCACAGACGAACCATTACTTGAGGACCCATCTTAACGAGTTGGAGGTAGCTGTAGCTTCAGGTTCAGGTCATCAGGGCGAGGATGTGGATGCCCCTATCGATATGACTATTACTGGAGATTATTCTCATCAAGAGGCAGACCATGATGATGGAGAGCACTAGATGTTGCTTCCTTGGCTTATTTGGACAGTTTTAGAGATGCTTTGTTTTTCTTTTCAGACTTATACCTGCACTTTATGATCTATATACATATATACATTTTATGATGCGTGCTTTCCTACTGTTCCTATAATGTATGCATGAAATGATATGCTTAGAATTCCAAAAAGTTAAAAATCTTCAAAATCTTGGTTGTTGGTGTCACGACCCGAATCGATCACCATATAATACTCATTAAAATACATAATGATAGTAATTAATCATAAATTACAATCCCTTTGGAAATTCCCTTCGAAAATAATTTTTTTCTCTGAAAATTAGTGTGCAACGATCATTTTAAAAATAGCAACGATCGTTGTGAATAGTACAACGATCGTTGTGAAATGAACAGTGATCGTTGTGAAATTATGAAAATCGGCCAAACATCCCGAGAGGTAAACGAGCTCGTGGAAAACTAGCAACGAGCTCGTTGCAAATTAGCAACGATCGTTGTGAATAGTGCAACGATCGTTGTAAGCCAAAAATCACAAATCCGAAATTTTTAAACAGAAAACACAGTTTCAAAACAGTATTTCTGGCTAACCTCAGTAAAACCATACTTAAACCAATCTCAAAATCTATTGAATTATATAACAAACTCTTCAAACTTTCAATTACAATAATGTTTGTAAACAAGAAACATTAAAAACTTCATCAACTTATAATTATCCGAAAATCAACTTTATTCAACATTTTCTCAAATCTTTTACACATATAGAAATACTTCAATTAGTTCATTACACATATGTCAATTTA
>CANYLF011857789.1:0-10603 GCA_948193215.1 Bocquillonia castaneifolia | reverse complement strand
CGTAGCTAGTTGTGGGGATTTTACTTGTATTTATCTGTTTTTCAGTTAGCTGCTTATTTTCTCGGCTTACTCATATTGTAATTTTCATAGAGAAATACTAATACATTGCAATTTCTTCAATGTTTCTTTTATATTATTAAGAATCGACATATTATTTTTACCTTTTATTTTTATGACTTTTGCTGTGATTGTTTCAGCTAAGATGCATTATAGTGTCTTTTGTTTATGTCGCCCAACTTTGTGCCGGAAAGTTCTTAGGCGTTACGCTTTTATGCTCGCTTTTATTGAACCGGGTAAGGTTCCCTTTAGTGAGGTTTTGGACCTCGTAGGGGCTTTGTTGTTGTTCATTTTAGACTCACTTGTCTTGAGACGGGTAAGGTTCCCGTTAGAGAGGTTTTGGGCCTCTTGAGGGCTAAGTTATTGTCCGTTTAGACTCACTTTCTATGAGATGGGTAAGGTTCCTGTTAGAGAGGTTTTGGGCCTTTTAGGGGCTAAGTTATTGTCCATTTCAGACTCACCTGCCATGAGACGGGTAAGGTTCCCGTTAGAGAGGTTTTGGGCCTCTTAGGGGCTAAGTTATTATCCGTTTCAGACTCACTTGCCATGAGACGGATTAGGTTCCCATTAGAGAGGTTTTGAGCCTCTTAGGGGCTAAGTTATTGTCCGTTTCAGACTCACTTGCCATGAGATGGGTAAAGTTCCCGTTAGAGAGGTTTTTGGCCTCTTAGGGGCTAAGTTATTATCCGTTTTAGAATCACTTGCCATGAGACGGGTAAGGTTCCTGTTAGAGAGGTTTTGGGCCTCTTAGGGGCTCAGTTATTGTCTATTTCAGAATCACTTGCCATGAGATGGGTAAGGTTCCCGTTAGAGAGGTTTTGGGCCTCTTAAGGGCTAAGTTATTGTCCCTTTCAGACACACTTTCCATGATGATGGGTAAGGTTCCCGTTAGAGATGCTTAAATAGTAAGGAGAGAGATCTGTTGAAATAATGCTCTTCATTGGTTCACAGTGTTGGAGAAAATACACTATTGATAATATTTTTTGAGATGTGTACATTCCATGCCCTTGGTAATAAGGTGCCATCCATGTTAGCCAGCCAATAAGCGCCATTCCCCATCGCTCTTGAAATTTAGTAGGGACCTTCCCAATTGCATTGGAGTTTGCCGACGCCAGCATTACCCCTGCCAATTTCAACATTTCTTAAGACTAGCTCACCTTCTTTAAATTCTCTTGGCCTAACTTTTCTGTTGTGATACCTGGCGACCTGCCTTCTGTAAGCCTCAGCTCTTACCGTAACAGCTTGTCTCCTTTCGGCCAGCATCTCTTTACAAATCATGATTTGCTCATCATTGGAATTGGGATCATAGTTGGCTACTCTGTAAGATGGGACTCCCAACTCAACTGGTACTACCGCTTCCATTCCATAGGCCAGGCTGAATGGCGTTTCTCCAGTGGCCTTTTTCATTGTGGTTCTTTCAGCCCAGAGTACCGGATAAAGCTCTTTTGCCCAGTTTCCCTTTGCTTCGTCTAGCTTTTTCTTTGAGCTGGTGAGGAGATTGCGGTTGGTGACTTCAATCATGCCATTGGTCTAGGGGTATTGACAGGCTCCCGCAAGTGCACGGGGTCTATCATAGTAATAAACTCGGAGTACGAGGTCGAATCCACAGGGACAATCGTTTAACTACTTTTCGATTAAGTTCACAAACAAACAATTAAAGTAAAACGAATAAACTTGATTTGATTTTGAAAATACTTTTAAAAACTAAATTAACAAGAAAATAAATGCAAATAAATAAATAAATAAATAAACAATTAAAAAGCAAATTTAAATCATCTAACAAACACAATAAAACAAACACTAGAGTTCAGGATTTCATCTAGAGAGGTAACTTAATTATCAATCAAATTCATTTAAGCAAGACTTTTCGAAAGTAATTAATCCTCCGTCGAGGTAGAAAAACGTATTCAATTGAACCAACTATGCTAGCCTGTCGATGCACATTGATTAAAACAATCAAATTCATTAAGTGAATCTTTAAATCAAGTTTAGGTTATTTGCCGTGTCCGTATTAACATCTAAACAAGCTCAATTCCCAAATCTGGTTTATAACAATCCATCGATTCAATTATAAATCCTAAAAACATAGATCTAGGTGATCAATCAAGAAATATGTCATGAAGTTCTTGAAAATCGAATTAAATGAAGAAAACAAGAAAAACTATTATTAAATAGTAATTCAAAACATTGACAATCAAACTACCCCCTACTAGATTACATCCATCCCTCTAGTAGGAGAATTAATTCCAAAATATAACAAAAACAAACAAACAAACAATAAAAACAAATATAAACATAATTAAAAGATAGATAGATTCAAGGAAAGGAAAACTTAGTCTTAGGAAGATGAAATAAAGCTTCAATCTCCTTCAATCCTTGCAAACCAATCTTGAATCCTTGAAAAATGGTGTTTTCTAAGTGTTTTTAATGTTTTCTAAGCAAAGTAAAACAAACCAAAGTTGTGGCTAATGTTTTATGAGGGTTGTATATATAGTGTTCCTCCATAAATACCCTAAAAAACACTAAAAATCACTAAAAATCATGTTTTCCCAAAAACAGATCCGCTGCTGGCCGGGTGCTGGCCAGAAGCAGGAAAAGGAGAGTTATCTCAGAATTCAGCCGGCTGGGCAGAACCATGATTTTAGCCTAACTTGCAAGAGGCATATCTTATTCGTCCGAACTCCAAATTGAGATATTCTTGAGCCTAAACTCAAGTTCAAGAAGTCTAATTTAATTTCTATGTTTTAAGATTTCTCTAATTTAATTTCTATGTTTTAAGATTTCTCTAATTCGATCATCTTATTGCCTAAAATACCCTTGAAATTTCAGTGCTACATCTGAGATAACTTTCAAAGCACTTCCCGGAGTTTAACTTGCATCTCCTTCGTTCTAGCACCAATTAAGCTGATTCTTTTTGCAAAAGAAAAAGTAAATTAAATCCACTTATGATCTAGAGCTTTGCAACATAAAACACTTTCCACATCAAATGCTCTAAGCTCCCAAAGTTGGCCGATTTGCAAAAACCGCAAACTCGCTCCTTTAAGCTTTAAATCTCAAGTATTGCCTTTAGCTTCTAAACCTTCAAAGCACCATACATATAACGATTTTACACCAAAACAAATATAAATCACCCTTGAAAACATAACAACCATGAATAAATTAGATTGACACTTGTATGATGCAAAAATACGAGAATTACACAATTTATGCTCCAAATGAACTCAAATTCCCCTAACCTTGTAAGTTAACAATAAATAACAAATATAGATGATAAAACCACTCAAATGTGCAAGTAATTGAATTAAAACCCAATAAAATATATAGAATAATAACTGGTTATCAGGTATGATACAGATCCAAACTTGTGCTTTATCTCCATTCTTTCGCAAAAATCATGAAATCTTTGACAGTCAAATTGTTTTCCATTGTCTGTGATGTGTGTGTGTGGGAGACCGAACCTTGTTAAGACTTCCTTTAAGAAAAGGTCCTCTGCTTTGGCGGCTGTTATAGTTGCCACTACTTCTGCTTCGATCCATTTAGTGAAGTGATCGACTGCTACTAATAAGAACTTTTTCTGCCCTGCTGCCTTGGGAAAAGGTCCAAGTATATCCATGCCCCAATTTTGAGAAAGGCCAGGGGCTGTTGATCGATTTTCTCTCAGTTGCCGGTGTACGAATCTTGTTGGCATGTCTTTGGCATTTGTCACATCTTTTCACCAACTCTTTAGCATCTTCTTCTATTGTTGGCCAGAAATAGCCTTGTAACTCTGCCTTTCTCTTGATAGTCTTGTATCCTTGATGGGCTCCGTAAATTCCCTCATGAATTTCTTCTAAGATCTGTTTCCCCTCAGTTCTAGTTGTGCATCGACACCAAGGGTGTGATACTGATGTTATGTACAACACTCTTTTGTAATAGGTGAAATTGCTCGCCTGCTTGATTAGTCAGCTTGCCTCTTGAGGATCTTCCGGGATGACGCCATTCTCTATATAGTTAATAATGGGGCTCATCCGGTCATCTCTCCCCTAGATAAAGAAAACATGGGGGTTATCGATGCTCTTCTATTGAAGTTCTTCTTTCATCTTCATGCTTCGGTATAGCCAGCCACCCACTGAGGCGGACTTGGCGATCAGATCTGTCTCCTCATTCTCACTTCTGTCAACTTGTTGGATGGCCCATTACCTTCCCATTCTTCTCTACTGTCGATAATAAGTCTTTGGTTCTGGTCAGATACTTGCTTAATGTTTCATCCTTGACTTGAAATTCTCCTGTAATTTAATTTACTACCAACTGGGAATCACTGATTATCTTGAGTTCTTCCACCTTGATTTCTACTACTAAAGCTAATCCTGCCACCAGGGCCTTATATTCAGCTATATTGTTTGTGACTTCGAAGCAGATTCATTCCCCATATTTGATGACTACTTTGTCGGGGCCTCTCAGGACTACACCAATTCCTGCACCATGCTCATTTTTTGCTCCATCAACAAAGAGCTTCCAAGGTTGTGCTTTTTAAGGCATTACTTCTGCCCCTCTAATACTTTCTACAATGAAATCTGCTAACACTTGAGCCTTCATTGCCTTCCTTGCCTCATAACGGATTCCATAGTCACCTAACTGCATTGACCATTTTACTAGTCTTCTTGACAGCTCCCGCCTTTGCATCGCTTTCCTTAGTGGTAGATCAATTCTTACTACTACTGGATAACTTTGAAAATAATACTTCAGTCTTTTGGCAGTGGTGACTAGTACAACTGCCAATTTTTCTACCATTGGGTATTGGAGCTCTGCATCCTTTAGTGCCTTGCTGACGTAATAGATGGGCATTTGCTCTGATCCTTTCATTCGAATAAGCACCGATGCCACTGCCTCTTTACATGCTGATAGGTATAAGCATAAGGTGGCGCCTGGGATGGGCCGACTGATTAATGGTGGTGTGGTTAGGAACCCTTTGAGATCTTCGAATGCTTGCTGGTAGTCATCTCCCCATTTGAATTATTTGATGTTTTAACATCTTCTGGCAGAGCTTGAAATGAATCTTCCTAGTGCTGTGATTTTTCCATTGAGGACCTGGACTTCCCTGATTGTCTTTGGTAGCTGCATGTTTTTGCTTTTATTCCTTTGTTTGACACCATGCATCCCAGAAATCTCCCCGCCGTGACTCCAAAGGTGCACTTATCTGGATTCATCTTCATGTTAAAGCTTTCAAGGATTTGGAATACTTTTTTCAGATCGGATGAGTGGTCTTCTCTCTTCTTACTTTTTACGATAACATCATCTACGTACACTTCTACTAACTGTTTAATGAAATCCTGAAACATGAGATTCATCAGTCTCTAGTAGGTTACCCCTGCATTCTTCAGGCCGAAAGGCATCATTTTGTAACAGTAGGTGTCTTTATGAGTAATAAAGCTTGTCTTCTCCTCATCTTCTTTCTTCATGGGGATCTGGTGATACCCTGAGGCAATGTCTATGAGGCTGATGAGTTCATGGCAGGCGGTAGAGTCGACAAGTCTGTTAATATTGGACAGGGGATAGTTGTCCTTGGGGCAGGCTTTATTGAGGTCGGTGAAGTCGACACACATTCTATATTTTTCGCTTGATTTCTTCACCATGACAACGTTAGACAATCATTCTGTGTATCTTACTTCTTTAATAAAACCTACTTTGTCCAACTTGTCAACCTCTTCTGCAGCCGCCTTCTCTTTCTCGGCAGACATTGGTCTTTTCTTCTGTGCTACCGGCTTGACGTTTAGATCTACCTTTAAGGCATGGGATGCTATTACCGGGTCAACTCCCGTGATTTCTGAGGCTAAGCTCATGAAAAGTTCTGTGTACCGCTTCAACTTATTGACGATGAGTGTTTCTAAGTCTTCTAACTTCGTTGAAATTTTGACTTCTTTCCCTTCTGTCAATTTTGCCGTCTTTGTTTCTCCTACAGGTTCAATCTGTTCTTCCACCTCAATCTCCAGTATTTCTTCAATTGGGAGTGCCTCTGTCGTGGCTATTAAATAGCATGCCTTGGCTGCCTCTTAATCTCCTTTCACCACCATCACACCTGCTTTTGTTGGAATTTTCATTGTTATGTATTGGATTGATGTTACCACCCCCAAGTTATACAGGTATGGCCGCCCGAGAATTGCGTTGTATGCCAGAGGCATATCCATGACATTGAAGAGGGCTTTAATCTTCTTGCCATGTGGCTGGTCTCTTCCAAATTCTACCGTTAGCTCGACTAACCCCATAGGGTGGATGGGTGCACCACTTAGGCCTGAGACCGGTGTAGGGCAGTACTTCATACTCAACTGAGATCTTCCCATCTGTTTGTATACCATCCATGTGATTAAGTTGATGGATCTCCCTTCATCTATCAATATACGCTTGACTGCGTAATTATCTATGATGGCTTCCACAACTAGTGCATCATTGTGAGGTGCTTAGATATGTGCTCCAGCATCAGGACTGAAGGTGATGATTGGGACTGGGTGATCTGATCCCTTTCTGGCCTGCTTAGTGGCATTTATACTCAAGACCTCTGCCATTGACCTCTTCTTTGTCATTGCCGAACATGATTCTCCACCTGTGATGACATGTACCTTCCCTAAGACGGTCATTACTTTTGGGTTGACCGTCACTTAAGACTCTTTCGGTGGATTTGGTGGTTGTGCTTCTTTGGCTTAGGCGGTGAACTTCCTCAGGGCTCCCGTTTCTATTAACCTTTCAATCTCCCTTCTTAACTAAAAGCAATCCTTTGTATCGTGCCTATAATCTTCGTGGAACTTGTAGAAATGACTCGTGCTCCTTGACCTCAGGATCATTCGTCTAGGACGATTGTATGGAGTCTGGCTATCCTTTATCCACATTAGCACATTTATTTTGGATTGGTTCAGAGGGGTGAAACTTTCTTTTCTATCTTGGTTGTATCGGTAGGGTCGGCTAAAAGTGTTGTAGGGACGATAGCTTTGTCTGGTGGTATGGATTTGTTGGTCTTGTGTCTTTGTTGTCTTCCTTTTTTTCTTTTTTTACGTCTGTTTCTCCTTCTCTATCCTTTTGTACCGTCTCCCATCATCAACACTGACACATTTTTGGGCCATTAGCATCAGATCTTGGTATGTCTTGGGTGGCTTTGAGTAGTTCTTGTCTGTCAGTCGTCCCATGGTGGTGCCTCTTCTCAAGACTTGGAATGCTGTGTCAATATTCAAGTCATCTATCTTAGTGACCTCATTATTGAATCTTTCTAAGTAGTCCCTCAATGACTCACCGTCCCTTTGCTTGTACTGGTAAAGTTGTTTAGAACTTCTTTTTGGCGGTATGTTTGTGAAAAATCTGAGGATGAATTTCATTGACAAATCTTTCCATGTGGTGATTGATCTAGGAGGTAACTTACTATACCATTCCTGAGCCGTTCCGACCAATGTAGTTGGGAAAACTTTGCAGAGGAGCTTATTGGAAGCATTATAGAGTTGCATGTAGTTTACAAACTTTGTGGTGTGCGTTTTTGGACATCCTGTGTCTGAGAAAGAGTCGAAGGTAGGCATTTTGAAATTTTTCGGTAGAGAGGTGGCAAGAATTTCTGTGGTTAATGGCGAGTTTTTAGTCTAAAAAGGTTGAGGAGCTTGGGTGGCTTCCATCTTTAGATCTTTGATCATCTCCGTCATCATGAGTCAGAGTTTGTCCTCGTCTGAGGCACCATTCCTCTGTCTTTGCTTTATTCTACCGCTTCGTGGATCTTCTTGTGGCACACTTTCACGAGGAGCTTTGGATGACTCCACTTCTTCGAAGTCGTTGCCAAGGCTTCATCTTTTGCTTGCCGGCATTCTCTCCTTCTTTGTCAACCTCAGGAGTAATTATCCGAGGTGTTCCTATTTCGTCAACATTCTGATCTGCCGGTGTGATTGGAGTTTGTAGCTATGCCATCGCCACCTGCATCTGCGCTTGTATGTCTGCCATTGCTTTAGCTAGTTGTCACCATTTTGGTGGTGGTGTGGTTTCCAGGTATTGTGTAGCATCCTTCTGATTATTTTGGTTAGGGTTTCCGGCTGGTGGGTCTTCTTCGATCGAGGTCGAGGCACCGTCTCTGTGTTCATCGGTTGGATTATCTGTCATTTCCCGGTAATGGAACCAAATGATGGAGCAGACAGGACTGTGCTGGGCTGGATCTGGGTTGTGGTCTAGTCCGGTAAGTGTGTGGCGATCAAGGTAGTAGTTTATGTCGGCCCCAGGGGCTGTGGTTGTGTCGGACTTCTTAAGTTAATCTTGCACAAAAAGAGAATGGTCGGACGGGACAAGTATCCCAGGTCTCACTCCGATGCTCAAGTCAGTTGAAGGTATTTAATGTAGTAATTAATGAGCTAGAAGTTGGAATCCTTTACCTGCATAATCTTTGGGTATTTATAGTGTTCATGTGTATGACATGTCTCCTTGGGGACTTGCCAGGTGTCTTAGCAAAGTTGTGAGAGTGTTTAGTGTGGTTTGCTTTTGGGCTTTTGTTGGGCTATTGGGCCTACTCTATTAGTTATGAAACATAACTTGATGTTGTAATCTGAAGAGAAAATGAAAAACAAAATCAGTTGAGGTCTGTGTTCCACATAGTTTCCTTAACACAGATTCGTGCTCTCTATGGTGCTAGAGTCACGTAGGCGTCTATCTCACATGATACAACAACAACTCTAGGCGGCAACACTACCGAGAAGAACAAATCGAACACAATCGTGCCTTCACACCACCACCATAATAAAACAGAGAATTGTTCTTTGGCTGGAATTTTCGTGGAACTAAAGAACGAGAGGAAAGGCTGTTGCTTTGTATATATAAGAAGAGGAAAAGAAAACAGCCATGAAGAAGGGAGATTAAAAGAAAATAAATGGACATAATGGACTAAGTAGATGTGATACAAAGTAACCGTTATGGAATATCAAAAGACTTCCAATCTGTTGAGAAAATAATTAGTGAGCCAAACTTGTCCGGACATTAACGTCGTGCGGGTACACACATTGTGCCCTTAACCCGTGTTAGGATGATCTGCACCCCCTGCGCGCAAGAGAGAGCCTTTTGGACACAACTTCACACAACCATTAAATGGTTCTAGCTTATAAACACTTAACAATCCTCACACTCTTTTGATGTGGGACAAGTGTTTTAAGCTCCTTTATTTTTCTCAACAATCTTTGTAAGTAGCTTACTTTGAGCATCAATTGCTCATTCACCACTCATTTATTTTAAGCATTTAATATACCGTTTCAAAGGTCTCGTGGAGTAGAATATAAGACCATAATTCTTGTTATTCAAACATCCAATTTACCAATAAATATTATACCTCAAAATTATCAAAATATCCATTATTTTCCAGCAAGAACAATCAAGAAGAACATGGATATAGATCTTACATGATTAATAGAGAAAACTTCGTGGATGTGTTTCACCACGAATCAACTCTAATCTAGTCTTTAAACGAGGTCACTTGAAAAATAATCAATATAAAACTTTACACCATAATTGTTGTTATCACCATAAACTCTTCCCGGAAAGAAGAAGTATAAAATTCTAATAATGGAATTAACAACACCCATAAAAGAGAAACAAGAAAAATACACAAAAGCAGTAATTACCAATTACTATTTCAAAAAAAAAGTAATTACCAATTAAAACCATAACACTATTTGTATGGTCAAACCTCAAATTAGTGCCACATGTATGTACCGACTATCCTGCCTACATGTTTCTAAGCTGGTACCAAAATATTAAGGCTTAAAAGTGAATTTGCCCCCTCAACTTTTATCTCATGTCCGATTAACTCAAATTTTTAAATCTTGATCAATTTACCCATCAACTTGTCAAAATGGCCAATTACACCCAATTTCTTCCTTTGATCACGTAAATATTACAAATTACAACCCAATTTGTCATTAATCATGTAATTAATGTTAATGTAATGAAAAAAATAAAAATAAAATTAAAAATACCACTAAAAATTATTTCTTTTTCCTTATCCATTGTCCACTGCAATTTCAATATTGTTTTGTATTCTGCATTTATTTTCTATCTAGAGCATTATTTAATTTTATAGACATCCACCTATTAAAGGAAGACATTGGGTGTAATTGACTATTTTTGACAAGTTAGAGGGCAAATTGACTGAAATTAAAAAATCTGAGCTAATTGGATATTGAATATAAATTCAGGAGGTAAATTGACCTTTAAACCAAAATATTAACCAAAAAAATATTGGCACAACATAAGCCTTTTCATGTTAAGTTTTTTTCCCCTAAATTTTTTTTTCATGTTAGGTTGTGAAGCATTTTTTTAAGGGTGTGGAGACGAACCCAACCTACACTTTCACATATCGATTAATAAGCCTCCTACCACTGGCTTATTATTAAGTATTGAAATGTCAATAATTTTGGGAAAATCTTGATAAGATTGAAAGGAAATGCAATGATCAACTACACCAACAAAGCATAAGCAATTATGTGCTTGTGGAACATACTACTAACCTATAATGTTGCATTTTTGTTCATTTCACAAGCCTCCAAAGTAGACAAGCTTATAT
>CANYLF011857774.1:0-11730 GCA_948193215.1 Bocquillonia castaneifolia | reverse complement strand
AAAAAATAAACCTACTAAAAATATTTAGTAACTACTTTTTTAGTTAAATTGTTATTTAGAAAATAATAATCTTTAATTTTTTTATTAATCATTTTTATTAGTCAGTTCGTTATTAATCAACATTATACCTTCTCATTATTTCTTTTCACTCTTCTAGATTCTGCTTCTCTTTATTAATTCTTCTTTGTGTTCATATAAATTCCTTTATTTCAAATTAACTAGTTTTCCTTTGTTATAACTTAATGGTAGGAATGTTTCCCCATTCTTTGTAGTTTTTGACCCTTTTTAATAAAATCACCCACTTATTAAAAAAAATTATTTTTAAGTTTTTAATATATATCAATTAATCATCAATTTATAATATACTATTTACTTTCTATTTTTTTTGAACTGACTTTCTATTTTAAATACCTGTTATTGGAATGTGCTAACAATTACCATAAAGTTTTATACAAATTTAATCATTTTAAACCATTTATTATTGTTCGTAATTTGGAATAAACAAACACTCAAAACTCTCATACTCTTTTTTTTAATACCAGCGAGAGTATAATTTAACAAGTGATGACACTCGGTAACTTTATCCTTTTGGTGAATGAAAAGAATATTTAATGTATATACGTTAATAGCATAAGATTTTCAAATACTTGTGTATGGTGAATGCCGAAAATTTAGAATAGACATACGTGCGTGGGTGTGTGGTAGCAAGATTTCAATATTTTGATTCTACAAAATATTATTGCTTGTTGATGACAGACCCAAAAAGTCTCAAACCGCCCAATTCTATATGCCACATTTTTGTGCAACTATTTCAATTATTGTTGTGCTTATAAAATCCGAGGAATGGTCATCATGTCTCTATTTAAAAAAAAAATATTTTGGATCAAAACTAAAAGCAAAAACAAAACATAATGCATGTAATTGGGGATTTGCCTATGAGTAAAATACCAACACAACTCAGCTGGCAGAATAATAATACAATATGGTAGTGGAGAATTCATGTGGTTCCATTCCTAATTCATGCTACCAAATAATTGAATTTAATTCTTCATAATAAGAAGAGACGTGAACACATGCATATATCTATCTATCTATCTGTTATTCATTGTTCCTCCTAACAGATACCGAATGAAAAGACGAACTAAATTGTCAATTTATTTTTAATTTGAACAGTATAATTAATTAGTTCAATCACTATTAATAATAAAAATTAAAATTATTTTTTAAAAGGAAAGTCAAATTTAATTTTCAACTAAATTTATTGATAACTTTAAAATAATCTTATAGTTTATTTATTTTAACCAAAAAATATATAAATAACCTTTATTTTTTTGAAATATAAAATAAAATAAAACTTCATTAAAAATCATAAACATCCAATAAAAATTTAGGAGGGTTGTCTACCCATTCCTGCAGACCTGACATAAAACAAAAAAGCCTTGCTAATGCATGAGCCACCTTGTTTGCAGACCTATAAGCAAATGAGAACGTAACACTGCCTATCTCATCAGCTATTTTGCTCTCTTGAATTAAAAGACCAACACTAGAACTATAACTATCTCCTTCTACACATTTCAAGGCACGCACTACTTCTAAAGCATCACTCATATTTCTGTCCTTTAACCGGTTTTAGACTATTTAACTTTAACATATAAAACAGATTGAATCGCTAATCAATTTTCTATTTAATCGATCGGACCGATCCATCCAATCCGGTTTCTATTTTTCTTTTATTAAAAAACACCGATTCCTAGTAAGAATAAGAATAAGAATATATAATTTTATGAAGCACCGACACTTTACTCAGAAGGGTATACAATGTTTGATACTTACGTGCATTTGTCTGACACTTGCCCGATAATTATCAGACACATTAAATTGTGTCCAACAAAAATAAATAAATAAAAGTTCGACACGCGTATCTGACACATATTTTATCTGTGTTAGGTATATAAACAAATTTTAATTTTATTAAAAAACTTTATAAATTAAAAATAAAAGAAAAGTTATAATAGAAGAGAGTAAATAATAAATCTTAAGAATAACATATGTAAAACTTTAAAACTAACCATTATTTCTTTTTCATTAATTTATATTTTTCTACTCTTTGTAGTCAGTTGTTTTTATTATTAAATATTTATACGTATTTTGTCACTTTTAATGCCATATTTTTTTAATTGTTGTTATATTAATTTAATGCCTATAACGTTTTATTATGTTGTTTTTATTAGTTTTGTGTGTATTATATAAAAATTAAGTATATATTTTAAATTTTTATATAATACATGTAAAGATATGCTTCACATATCGTATTTATATTTTATGAAAATTTATGTATCTCGTCGTATCGTGGCGTATCCTTATTCATGCATGTAATATAATGTAAATGACCCCGTTGACCGTTTCTTTGTTTAAACTGCTCAAATTACACAAACCTCTAATAAGCAAATATACTTGCCTCCCTTCTTTTACTCTCTTCCATTCCATTCCTCTCCTCCCCCCAAAAAATTACAAACACTTTGAAACAAAAACACCTTTCTTTGTAATTTCGTTCCTTGTCAACTAACAAACTTTCTTTCTTGTTTCTTTCATTTCCCATTTTGATCAAACTCCGCACCACAGATGCCCTGTTATGGAGAGAAAGAAAACTTTTACAATGAACTGGGACACCCTCGGCGACCATGACGACGATGACGATCGCTTTTACGAGACCTTCGATCGCCTCTCCTCTGCCGTTCCGATTGACTTGGCCTCCTCCTGCTCCGATGATGATGATGAATTTGAAGACCCTCGTTCATCCTTTGCCTCTTGTTTTTCCTCCGTCTCCTCCGCTGAATTTAAAAACTATACAGCCGCATCCGCCGCAATTTCAGCCCAATACGATATCTGGATGGCAGCCCCTGGTTCCATTAACGAGCGTCGAAAACGTCTTCTTCAAGGCATGGGATTATCACCTAATAATAAAGAGCTTATTGGAGTCTCTAAAAAAGCCTTGACGACGACCAATAATACTGTTTCCAAGGTTACTGCAAACGATCATGTCGTTTCTGTTACGAATGGGGATGCAAATGCTGCTAAAGAATCGAAGCAAAAAGATCAACATTCTCCATTACCCGTTGTGCTTGTTCGTTCCAGGTCTGTTAGTGATATAGATACGTTTTTGGTCGAAAAGAAACGAAAAGAAGAATTACTTGGCAAAATTTCCAAGCAACGTTTGACAAGAACATCATCGATGATTATTGTTTCACACTCTAGAATTTGCCCTTATCAGGATTCTATTCGAGTTTCACCTAAAAGCGCCAGAATGCGCTCTGTTAGGCAAAATGGTAGCATATCAGAAAGCAGGCTTGGTGCTTTTTTCTTGATAAAGAATTTGGATACAGGTAAAGAATTCATAGTTAATGAGTACGATCAACATGGGATGTGGAATAGGGTGAGTGATCTTCAGACAGGGAAACAATTAACGTTGGAAGAATTCGAAAAATGCGTCGGACATTCGCCTGTCGTTAAGGAATTAATGAGGAGAGAAAATGTTTCCAGGATGAATGGTGATGTGACCGGTGATGATCGAAAAATCACTGCCAATTCTTATCTATCGAGAAGTCTGAGAACGAGCAAGAAAAGAGGGGCGGCTTTATTGAAAAATATAAAAGGTGTTGCTCATTCTATGTATATAACAGGATTGATAGGAGATCATAAAGAGAAGGAAATTCATTCACCTACAGCCGAATCGAAAGCCGGAGGCAAAAATTCATCTTGTGGATGGATTAAGGTTAGGCACACAGGGAAATCGTACAAGGAATTGAGTGCTTTACATTTGTGTCAAGAGATTCAAGCTCATCAAGGTTCAATATGGAGTATTAAGTTCAGTCCTGACGCGCGATTTCTTGCGAGTGGAGGGGAAGATAGGACTATTCATATATGGGAAGTTCAAGAATGTGAAATTATGTCTTTGAATGAAGGAAATTCAGCTCCACTTAATCCCTTCCCAACAACACCAAGTCTTGGAGAGGTTGCTCCATTGCCTTCAGAAAAGGAGACGAAGAAGAAGAAGAAGAAAAGCTCGTCTGGCCGGAAAACTAATCCGATCCCGGAATACGTACACGTATCAGAAACTGTGTTTTCCCTGTCAGATAAACCTGTCTGCTCTTTCACAGGCCATCTCGACGATGTCTTGGACTTGTCCTGGTCAAGATCTCAGGTTAGCTTACTAGAATTGTGTACAGCACTACTAATTGTTCGTTATGATATATAACAGTGAAGGCTTTTCAATTTTCAGAATTAGCACAAACAGATAGATATAAACTTCACTACGTTTTACTTTATCAAATACAGAACTGAATTAAATTCTTGTGGGGGCAATTTTATTTATTTTGCAGCTACTGCTGTCATCTTCAATGGACAAAACTGTTAGGCTGTGGGACATGGAAACCAATAGCTGTCTAAAAATGTTTGCTCATAATGATTATGGTAAGATGTCCTAATTTTTGTATAAAGGCATACCATTTTTTCTTTTTAACTTACATATTGAATATATTTGATTAAATGACTGCACATTTTTATTTTTTGGCAGTAACTTGCATACAGTTCAATCCTATGGATGATAACTACTTCATAAGTGGTTCTCTGGATAATAAGGTTCGAATATGGAGCATACCTGATAGGAAACTTGTCGATTGGACTGATCTTCATGAAATGGTCACTGCTGTCTGCTACACTCCTGATGGCCAGGTACTGAAATTTACATTTTTCACTATAGAGTTTTCGTTTAATTACTCTGATCTTTTGCTCTGCTCAATCCTTTTTTTATTTTTCACTCAATTTCTTTTCTAATTTTACTACTGTAGCTGTTTATTGGAATTAAAAAAGTTATTTTGGAATTCTGATAATTAACTTTGGTCATAAAAATTTAAAATATATGCATGTAGTTTCAGACTTCTTTTAGCAGTAGCATCTTGTTACCAACCAGACACATTGTGTTATTTTCTGATTCAGAATTTGACAATTATAGGTTCTTCTTTTGTCTTGATTTATTTATTTTACTTTTTTTTTCTTGTAATTGAAGGGTGCTCTAATTGGTTCACATAAAGGGAGTTGTCGGATGTACAATGTTGAAGGTATGCATTGCTGTGCTGATGAGTTATTTACGTTTTCAGCACTGAAAATTGTACCCCATTGTAGCATCTGTTAATCGAGAAAATATATGATGAAACTATTTCATTGTGTCAATTTAATATACAGTTGATTATATGGATCTCACATGAATCAAAGGTTTAGGTGGTAATCTACCACAATAAAACGGTTTCGATCTATAATTTCACCTGCAAATCAGATAAACAATCAATCGGTCATTAAAGTAGAATTACCTTTTCATTTCTACCTAAACCTAAACACCAAATTATTGATATTATCAATTTCATGAAGCAGATTGTAAATTATGCCAAGTGGAGCTGATTGATTTACACAACAAGAAACGTCCAAAAAAGATCACTGGTTTCCAGGTAATATTTGTTGCTCCTATGTTACTAGTACTACTACTACTATTATTATTTTTTTCTCTGCATGTTACTCTGTCTACAAGCCAAATGACTAAGTTTATATCCTTAATAGTTTTCCCCAAGCAATCCAACTGAAGTGCTCGTTGCTTCGGCGGATTCTCGAATTCGGATTTTGGATGGTCTAGATGTCGTTCATAAATTCAGAGGTATGCTTCACACATGCTTCTTTTCTATATAATTGTTCTCCTCAATTATAAAAATAAAGGAAGGAAAGACATATATATATCTCAAACTTTCAGGATTTTATTTATTCATCTCTAAACTTACTTTTAACATATCAAATTTTTAAACTTACATTCATCATAATATTTAAATACTTTTTGCCACTTGTTTGCTTCACATATAATAAAAATACACTGGTGCTGAATTCCAAGTACATCATATATGAAAAAAATGTTTAAATATCATGAAAACACAAGTTTAAA
Source organism: Bocquillonia castaneifolia (assembly GCA_948193215.1). Classification (NCBI taxonomy): domain Eukaryota; kingdom Viridiplantae; phylum Streptophyta; class Magnoliopsida; order Malpighiales; family Euphorbiaceae; genus Bocquillonia; species Bocquillonia castaneifolia. Next base: position 5,747 of record CANYLF011857774.1, on the reverse strand, counting down.
GACTTGATAAGTCTTTTTCAACCTTAAATATTATAAGTATGTTACATCCTCAAATTAGAGGAGAAGGGTGAACCACACCCTCACAAATGCACCCACCCAATTGGTGGGGCTTTTGCCACTAATGTAAAGCCCAAGTGGTTAAAGACTTAATAAGTTAAAATTAAAATTTAGAGGTTAGCAAAACCATGAAAATTTGAGGTATGAACTATAAATACACATATTTGGGTTTGGGCTAATAATAGAAATGGTATATATATAACCATATTTTGGTTTAATTACAGGTTTTAGAAACATAAACAGCCAAATATCAGCATCATTCAGTACAGATGGAAAATATGTAGTATGTGCAAGTGAAGATTCACATGTACACATTTGGAAGCGAGAAGAAAGAACAGGAAATGCAAAGAGCAAAAACATAATAAATACTAGATCGCATGAAAATTTCCAATGTAGAGATGTTTCAATAGCAATTCCATGGCCTGGAACAATAAAAGGAGATCCACCACCAGTACAAGTTCATTCCAAAAGGAACTCAAAACGTATAGCAAACTCTCAAACGCCTTCAACATGCGGCTCTCCAACAAAAGAAGATGCATTTTCGGTAAGTAGCAGGAGACATTCCTCTCCTTCTTCGGCAACTGAATACTCCGTTGCGAAAGAAGAAGATAACAATTCTTCTGCAAATAATAAGAAACAATTGCCTCCTCTACCGAAAAAAATAAACAACAATTTAGAGAGAGTTTCTTCACAGGATCAAGAAGAACTATCTTCGATTTCTCGAGTAGATTCAGGTTTGGGAGATTCGTTTAATACTTCGTGTTCAACGTTAACGAGGTACGGTGAATCGCCGTCGATTTCTTCGGCTATATTTCCGTCATCTTCGTCTTGGTCGTCTTCTTGGTCGTGGTTTGATGGTAGTAGTAGCCATGCTAATCAAATTCAAGCAACTGCATGGGGTATGGTTATTGTAACAGCTACATTAGGAGGTGAAATTCGAGCATATCAAAATTTTGGTTTGCCTCGGAGGATTGGTCGACAATCCAATTTGTTTTGAAACATTAATTTGTATATATATATGGTTTCTTTTTTTTTTTAGTGATAAATAGAGGCATATCTTGGTTCTATTTTTGGTGACATTAAGAATTGATAGCCGTGAAAAGGAAAAAAGAAACTGAGCCTTGTTGCGGTTAATTAAGTGAAACAGCAAGAGCGACAATTTAAATTGTATAATTTGCCAAAGTTGTTCTTTCAAATTTTTTTTGTCAAGCATCTCTTGTGCGATTTTTTTTTTTCGTTAGAGAAGTTGGTAGAGATCAGAACAAGTGTACAATGGGTTGTTGATAATTGTTCTATTTCCTCCTCTCTCTTATTAAAAATAATACTCGAACCAAAATAATTTCATTTAAATGACGAATTAAATATAAAATGAATCTAATTTTAGATCATCCATAATATTCTTTAATTTTAATTCATCTCCTAGTCCTAGTCTAATGATAGAGACATTGTAATCGACTAGAGAGTTTCATATTCAAACCCTCCTCTCCCAACTATCAAAAATAATATATTTAATTTAGGTAGAGTCTATTTCTACAACCAGGAAGAACAAAATTGTTTATTGGATATATAATGTATTTAGCCACAACATTTGGTCAACTATGAAACTAAATTTATCATTATGTTCAACATCTTTATGATTCATATCAATTTTAGTCACCTCAAAAATGATGTCAACTCGAAAATGATGTGTGTCATTGATGATATGTCATGTACAATTGATGATGTGACTAAATTTTTTTACCCACAAGTTTCAAAAAAATTATATATTTTAGCCGCAATTTTTTTAAAAAATTATCAATTTTAACCACAACTTTTAATATCATTTTGGTTTAGTTGGCAAATAGGAGCATGTGGCTCTTACACACGTGTGACACATAACATTTTCAAGTTGTCTAAAATTGCTACAAGTCAAAAAGATTCTGACCAAAATGATAAATTTTAAATGTGATGCTAAATTTGATAGTTGACAAAAAATTGTAGCTAAATAAATTACATATCCCTTGATATTTTCCTGAACAACCATAGATCTATAAAATAAAACACATTTATAATCTAAAACATTAATATAAGATTGCTCACCCATACTATTAGTGACAAATTAGCTCGGATCTAAGAACATGACCTCAAATATGTTATATAGATTCATCAATAACTTAATATCATTCCAGTAGTGGAGATCTACATCTTATGCTATAACATGACCATCTTCCATTATTAGATTTGATCGAACTCTCACAAATAGTGGAGAATAAAAGCTTCCCTGAAAGAAGAGAAAAATAAAACTCTAAAAAAGAGAGATCAAAGAAATACTAAAAGATGAAAACGTCTAACTTATTATTATTAACGAAAGAAAATATATATAAAAAGGGGTTTATCATTAGTGAAAAAACCAAAAACTGTTGAAGTCACTCTCAATGCTAACATACAATAATATTAAAGTATTAATAATAGCTAAGGTCCAACCACCTATCTGACTAGTGTTAGTCAATTTGGATATGATTGGACCAAATCCCATTTGTGTTGCAATGTGGACTTTTAACACTCTTCTCATCTATTTCACTTCACCCAATTAAATTTAATAAATTAATATGGTGTTAGATCCAAAACACACACATATCTCAAACACTTTAGACGAATCCCCTAATTGAATAAATTTAATATGGCTTAAGAGGTATAACACACAAATATGTCAAACACTTTAGAAGAATCGTTGAAAGATAGAGCTACTCAAGATGAGTCCTTTACATTCTCCATCTCTAAGATCATCCATGATTGATATTTGTCACCTAACTTTCACTAGAGATGATTTTGTATCATGCAAAAATTCCATGGAAATAACTCTTTATGTACATACAAAAATTGGAATCATCCCTTGCCCTTGCATTAGATGCAATAATGTTCATTATAAGACTAGAGATGATGTTAGAGCTGACTTGTTATTAAACGGAATGGTGAAGGGGTATACTCATTGGTAACACCAAGGAGAATTTACTACTAAAGTGCACAATACTAAAGTGCACGTTAGTAGTGAAATAAATGAGCCCATTGTTAATAATATTATAGGCATGATCAATGATTTAGTTGGACCAACAATAATGGATGCTATAATGCAAGACAAATTTGGTGAAAAACAGTCCAACACTCAAAGTGCAGAAACTGTTGAGGAGTTTAAGGCTATTGCCCTTAATAAAGAAGCTGGCAAATTCTTTGAGTTATTGAAGGATGCACAGTAAACTCTTTATCCTAATTGTGAGAGCTTTATTAAATTGTCTTTGATTGTGCATATATTTCAAATAAAATGCTTGTATGGGCTACCTGATAATGCAATTAAAGCCATAATACAATTGTTTAAAAAAGTCCTTCCCATTGGTGAAACTTTGCTCAAATCCTTTTATAAGGCTATAAAAATAATTAAGGATTTAGGTATTGATTATGAATAGATAGACGCTTGTGAGAATGATTACATGTTATTTTGGAAGAAGGATGCTAATATGGAATGATGTTTAGTTTGTGGGGAATCTAGGTGGAAACCATTTGAAGGTCAAATAAGAAGGAGCAAGGAAAAAATTCTAAGAAAAGTTTTACGGTACTTTCCCTTAAAGCCTAGACTACAGAGGCTATTCATGTCATCTGAGATAGTTGTAGATATGCGATGGCATCATGATGAATGTCCTAAGGATGGAATACTTAGGCACCCAGCTGACTTTGATGCATGAAAATCTTTTGATGAGGTTAATCTAGGCTTTGCTAGAGATTCTCGCAATGTTATTTTGATTAGAAATGGATGGAATGAACCCTTTATGTAATTTGAGTGTTGCAAATAGCACTTAGCCGGTAGTTACTATTGTTTTCAACCTACCTTCATGGTTATGTATGAAAGAACCATATTGCATGTTGTCTTTATTGATCCCTGTACCAAAAGCTCATGGAAATGATATTGATATTTTCTTGCAACCTTTAATTGAGCCGTTACAAGACTTATGGTACAACAGAGTGTATACTTATGATGTTGGTAGGAAGGAAAACTTTTGTATGTGTGATGCCCTCTTATGGACTATTAATGATTTTCCTGCATATGCATACATGTCAAGTTGGAGTACAAAAGGAAAACTTGCATGTCCTTCATGAAACAATGAAACCCCCTTATTTTAAGCTTAAACATGTTCGTAAAATTGCTTACATGCATGCCAGATGATTTTTGCCAATAGGAAATAAATGGCAAAAGAACAGAGCCTCCTTTGATGGAACAGTTGAGAGAAGATCCACTCTAAAGTATTGTTTGGGAATGATGTCTTGAATCAACTAGCTAAGCTTTCACCTATTACATTTTATCAAATTGTTAAGAAAAGATATGATAAAAGTAAGCACTTTAATTGGAAGAAGAACATATTTTTTCCAATTACCATATTGGAAAAAAATTACTGCATCATAATCTTGATGTCATGCATATTGAAAAGAATGTGTGTGACAATATCATTGGCACATTGCTTGACCTTGAAGGGAAAACTAAGGATGGGTTGCATGCTCAGTGTGATTTGAAGGAGATGGGCATCAGAAAACAAATTACATCTAACAGAAAAAGATGGGAAATGGTATTATTCAATTGTATGCTACTCTTTATCACCAATTGAGAAGGGTGAAGTATGTAAGTTCTTAAAAAGGCAAAAGCTCCAGATGGTTATTCTTTTAACATCTTACAACGTGTGATATTGAAGGAGCGTAAAATTCTTGGACTTAAAAGTCACGATTCACATATTTTTTTAGAACAACTTTTACCTCATGCAATTCATGGAGTTGTGCTTAATAATGTGTATGATGCCATTACAGAGTTAAGCATATTTTTTAGGGAATTGTGTGCAACAGTGCTCACAAAGAGATTGTTGAGGCATCTTGAATCTCATATTCTAATTATCTTATGCAAGTTGGAGAAACTATTTACACCATCATTTTTTTTGATGTGATGAAACATTTAATCATTCATCTTACATTTGAAGCTAAGCTTGCTGAACCTGTACAATCTAGGTGGATGTACCCAATTGAAAGGTAAAATTTAAAGAAATGCATACATTATGTTTTATTCTATATTTTTTCTAGTTTGCCAAATTGTGTAGTTTGAATTCTAAATAAAATTTCAAGGGACTATTTTTATGTATTACAATGACTTGTGCCATATAAAGGTTTTCTAGATGTTTTGTGATACTAAATCTTTTTTTTATTATAAAAGTGTTTCGTGGACATGTCATAGAACAATTTGTTTGATTTTGAAATTTTGTATTATGGTTGCGTAACTTATACTAATTTTTTTTTGACATATAGTCTTATAGTGAATTTCTTTTATTTGTTTCACGAAACATGACAATGTTGAACTGATTTAGATTTGCTTGGTACTTGATTAGTGTGGAAAGAGCCCTCGGGACCTTTCCGTCGGTTAGTGTCCAATGGCAATAGCGACCGACTCACTAGATGGGATTTTTAGATTTTATGAAAATGTTGTGGAGCCGCCACCCTAATTGCATCGGGATCACCTAGTGATTAACAAACAGAGAGATTCCTTGGGAATTCCCATTCATCATCACTCTAGATGATTTCTGGGTTTTGAATGAGTCATCCATTCTTGGGGCAATTTCCCATTTAATTAAGTAATAAGGTCATTATTTCATACACTACACAAACAATAATAAAGTGATAAA
>CANYLF011857701.1:0-10076 GCA_948193215.1 Bocquillonia castaneifolia | reverse complement strand
TAAATATTTTTAAAAAAGGGGGAACAAGTGGTGTAATTTTCTCTTATATATTTAAAGTTTTAATATTTTACTTCGGTTCAGTTCTCACTTTTAAAAAATTGAATAGCTAAATAAACCAAACTATATATAATAATAATTTTTTTATAAAAAATAATATTTTAAATTTCCACGTGTTTAAGTAATTAAGATGTATAATATATTTTATTTAGTCTAAATTGAATTTTTAATTTTATTCTCTCTTTCCTTTCTTTTTTGTTTTTCTTCAAAATTTTTAAAAAAATAGAAAATTTTCTTATATTTTGATAAAATCATACCAAATTAAATCTTATCCATTCAATTTCAATTTTACACCCCTTTCAAATTGATCATTTTTAATAAATTTACTGAGCCGAACTGAAATACTGAATACACACCTTTTATGACTCACCAAATGTTTTGAATTGAACTCATAAAGCTATATTAAAACAAATGAATAAAAATGTCTCTTCAAAAAAAATGAATGAATAAATAAATAAATAAAACGTGCATGCATGATTGAAATTAGCTACTACAATCGGCAAGTTGACATTTCTCACAACAAACCCTAACTTAATAATCTAGCTTTAAATAAATAGTTACCCAAAGACAGCAATATTTATTTATTAATAACTTCATCAACAACAACAATAAGAAATAACAGAAAAATATGTTTTTAAAATGTGTTTGAAACATGAAAAAGGAATAGAACAGAGAAAACATTATTTAAAAAAAAAAGAAATAATAGAAGTTAGTTAAATTATTAGGTTAGATGCATATATATATATATATACAGATAATGAGGTTGTAAATAGGTCATCAATTATTGACATCCGCTAGTGTCTTAACGTCAAATGTATCAAAAATTTTCCTTAATACTCGCTCTCTCCAATTTTCCTTACTCATTTTTGTTTGTGTGTGTGTGTGTGTGTTTTTTATGGTTTTGTTTCTCTCTCTAAGCTCCTCCTGGTTTCCATCTCCCTCTCTTATTTCTTTCTCTCCGTTAATTTTTTTTTGTGTTTCTTAATTCTTCATCACCATTTTTTTTCAGTGGGAGTCCCTGCAATTAGACCTTCATGTCCGCGGTTCGTACCATCCTAATTTAATTATGTTATTATATAAATATTATTATGTTTTTGTTATGTGATATATATATATATATATATATTTAAATTATTTTATGGCTTTTAATTAAGGAGAATTATTAAAAACAATATATTGGTCCATGTGTGTGTATAAAACCAGTCCAGTAATGTTTATAAATGTTCTTCCATATATGTTGTTTTGATTAGATTGATAAAGAAAAATTTGCAATAGAAAAGGGAATTAATTCTCAATGGATTAGACTTACAGATTCGATTATGCATTAGAACATTTATAAGACATCCATTAATTGGCATATAGTATATAGAATTAGTGAGAAATATAAATAAAAAGGTGGTAATTAAAGAGATGGAGGTGAATTTGTGGCAGCAGCAGGATAAGGGCCGGCCGTTGCCGAAATTCGGAGAATGGGACGTGAATAATCCGGCATCGGCAGAAGGATTTACTGTAATATTTAGCAAAGCAAGAGATGAGAAAAAGTCCAATGCAGCAGGTGGAGGTGGAGGTGGAGGTGGAGCAGGGGCCAACTCTCAAAGGAACCACAATGTGCAAAAACCTCATGATCACCATAATAATCACAATAATTATCAGGATCCAACAGCAGTACGTTTCTATCACCTTCTATATTATATATTCTCTTCTTAATTAATTTTCAAATATATCAACCAGCATTTAAGACAAAGCTCATTGTTTTTTTTTTTTTTGGTGGGCAGAGAAAATGGTTTTGCTGCTTCTGAAACTTAATTGGTAGCAACAATATGGAGACTATAAAGAGATTGTACGTATTTTGAGAATCAATTTGTGATATGAAATTATGAAGCTTTGGTTTCAGATGAACAGTGGGGAATGAATGCCGGTTTCTTCCACCCTTAATATAATTGCCCCCCCTCCTCCCCTTATCTCTCCATTCATTCAGTATTTTATCGAGTGCTTTCTTCTTTTATGTTCCTCTCAGTGTTTTCTTGTATATGAAATCTAGGACCAAAAAAAAAAAAAAACCCCAAAAGATTTGAAGAAAAAAAAAATTACAACTGCTATTGCCCCTTAATTTCCTCATGTTGCTTTGTTTCCGTAGAAAAGTTTGTTTTTGTTTTGAGTTCAGCTAACCTTATTCTGAAAGATGATGACGATGGTGATCGATTAATTCACTAATTATTAATGATAATAGATTTTGTATTAATTTTTGCTTTATCAAAGTATTGGAAATTAGCTAGTAGTAGCATATTTCGATAATCAATGTCGAAACAATCGATAGATGAGTTTTTATTTATTATTTTTGCATGTGGATCTGAATCAAGAATGCCTATGCAATAAATTTTCATCATCAATAATAGCTTCTGTTAATCATATTCAGATACAATTAATGCTACTTTTAAACATCAAATGCATTTTAATTAATTCCAGAAATGATTAAGCAAGCTATCCAATGATGAAAACATTATTGATAAAACAAATATTACTACTAAACAGCTAAAATTCTGCAAAGGACAAAAAGTCTTTTAACATATACCTAGTACATTGTCTAAACTTAGGAAACAGAAACCAGAAATTAAACTGATCGATCAATAAACCTAGTAGAATATAAAAGAAGCAAGAACGAGTTGAAGAAAGGCAAATTTAGAAACTCCCAAATGAAGAAGCATAATTAAAGACGGAGAAGCAGCTGATGATTTCTGCTTACCACCACCATGAGAAGGGTAATCCTCTTCAGCAACCATAACCTTAACAATCATCTTCTGTCCCTTTTGGCAATGCCCCAAGACCCCACTAATGAAGTAGAAAGCTCCTGAATGATTAAGCTTGTGCACAGTATTTCCTGTGTTGGAGAAATAATTAGGGTGACTGGAGTTGCACTTTTTGTACTCTTCTTTAGTTACCTCCATTACTGAATCCTTCCTGTACTTAAACCCTTCATTAAAGCAAAACATGCAATTAATATAAAACAGTGAAATATTATGTTTTTGCATGTGTTTTTGAAAGTGAACTTACTGACGGAGTCGCCAACTTGGAAGCGGTTCTCAGAAGCCCAATCATTGTAAATTCTGCTGTCATTAGGAGGAGGAACAACCCAACCTCTGTTGCCACCAACTTGGTATTCAAAAGAAGATACAGTGAAGTAGTGAAGAGAAGAGAAGATGGTGAAGAGGAGCAGAAGAAGCTTGGTGGTATTGATGATGGTGTGAGAAGATGAAGCCATTGCAGTTAATCTCTTTAGACAAAGCTTTTTCTTGCTCTGAAAGTAGAGAAAATGAGATATGCGTAGAAGTGGGGGGTTTGGGAGTTGGAGTTATGGCTTTAATGAGGAGGTTAAGAGGCAGTTATTTTATTTGGGAGTGAAGAGTGGAAATGAAGATAGTGGGGAACTGGAAGGAGGTTAGTTAACACTACAGTTTGATAAGAGATTTTCATTGAAAACTGAATTATGAATTACAAATAAGGTTTCATGTGTCTTGTTATCCTGATTCTTTGTTGAAAATTAAGATTTCTTAAATGTAGTTAAAATCTGTTCTAGTTATGACCATGTCCAAGAATATCAGTCCAGGCATGACAACAGAATGCAAGCATTAATTACAAGGCAATAATTATTAGTAGATTCTTGTTTTTGGTGGATGCATCTGCAGATTTATAGAGATTGAAAAGATGAAAATGGAACATAATTAAAACTTAGATGGGGTGGTTATTATGGTACTTCATACCATAATTGCATAATTTCGACCTCATTGATTGACTACCATATTTCCTCTCAGAAGACCAAACAGTGCAGGAAAAAAATGAGCTATGTAACAATTACAAATCATAAATATAGAGTCAGGTGAAAAAAGTAAAAACAAAAATATTGCATTTGCACTACTAAGCACTAACATTCTTCATTATACAATTTCCACATCCCTTTCAACCGGTTGTGAGGCTTGATCAGAACCATTGTGGTTTGATCTGCTTTTATTAAACGACAAATAGCGCACAAAGGCACTTTTTGATCTTCCAATTGTTTGAGAGCGCCCATGGCTCGATCTGTTACCTCCATTCTTCTTAGCCAAATCTTCCGACAGGTTCTTGACAAGGCCATGGAAATGGCGTCTTGATGTTGGATACCTTGATACAGATTTGGTAATCCCTCGAAGCCTGAACAAGTGTCAAAAATGGGCAGAGGAAATGAAGTAGCATTGTCAGAAAGAGGATTTCAAAGAAAATTAAACCGCCAGTACTTGGAAAAATACTAACAAGTGTTTTGCATTTTTACCTTCGAGCAAATGCATCAAGTTCTGCTCGCTTACGTTCAGATTCAGGTGCTGGACCAATGCTTGCACTTTTCAACTTCTCTGGATTATCATTCAACAATACCAGTTTGCAGAGATAATCCTCTTCCGCCTCAGAAAGATTTTGCGCTTTGAGTTGTTCTTTCATGATAAGAAAAGGGTTAAAAAACCAATCGAAGGCAACATCTTTTGGTCGGTTGCTGCTGCTGGTTATCTCAGTATGATTGTCACCTACACCAATGAAGTGAACGCATGTGACCAAATTTCTTTTGGAGAATGTGAAGGGGACGGGGGCAACACTCTGCTGTGAACAAAAGTATCACAGAAAAGCATTCACTTACTCAACAATATGCCCTCACAATTAGCTTTTGCAGAACGTAAGAGTGCCTGAAGAAGACAATAAGCTGGTAAGCCAATGCTTACCACTGTGCCACCATTTTTAGACTTGGCATCTTCAATATCTTGGGCTGTTATTAGTCCTTCAGAAACAAATTTCTCCCCATGCCGCTGGCATTCCTTGAATAACCCATTAAGCAGCTGAACGGGAGAACCCATTTTTATTCAGTACCAAACTATTAGCTAAATGTGCAAGTATTCAGAAATTGGACCTGCATGGTTTAACTGATACAATGCAGAATCTGATAAAATATAGGCCAAATGGAAAACTGTAAAATAGATACCTCGAATGGTTTTAGATCAACCATTGGTGGAAGTGAATCTGATCTATTTTTAAAAGAACTGGGCCTTGAAAAAGAGGATGCACGAGATGCACTCCTTGACATTTCAACATTCTTTCGGTATTTTGGCCTATCAAATCAGAAACTTATAGAAATTCATCATAGTTCATTAGCCTCCCATATTGCAACTATCAAGTACTCGAGAACTAAACAAAACCTTGGAAAGCAAGATCCTTCTGGCATGTCCAAAGTATCATTGCTGTATTCATCATAAATAGCCCATGATGCCACAATATAGCAAAGCCCATACCAAAATGAGGATTCCTGTGACCAAGAGACATCAAGATTAAAAGTTATCCTTTTTTGTATCTAAAGATGCATGGATAAAAGTATTACAATGCAACCAACTTCATCAGTAGACTTGCTACAAATGGATTTCTGTGCAAGTTTAGGTTACCTCTCATAAGGCAAAAAGGCATGACTAGTGATTAAGCACATGATCAAGCCAAAAGGTTAATGCACCGGGAAACATTTTAAGAAAATGAGAAGCACGTTATAACACTTGTTCTAGGGGTGTCTGAAAACTACAAAGATGTAGTTAATTGAATTGTTATTTTAAATTCATTTTGCAACAAAACTTTATTATTGTAATTAAAATGAAAAAGATGAAGTTATTTTCAGAATATGTACAAAGAAAGAAAAAACGCCACATAGAATGTGTATCATTTTCTTGAAAAAGTATAAACATATTAATGGCTCAATTTGAATGCAATATGCATGCCGTTCCCATGTCTGCTTATGTCTAGAAACTACATGAAACTAAAATACAGCAAAAGCACTAAAACCAATATAAATATAGGATTTTGACCTGATAAACAATTACTCCTGCATAAGCACCAATGAAGATGCTTGATACCATGGAGCCCAAAACTGCACCAACAACAGCCAATGGCCAGAGAAGAATAGCTAGACCTGCAAATGGTACACATATTGTCTCCAAGAAAGGGCCTTCCCTTCCTATAAGGTCATGAAACAAGCGATGCCACCCTTTAAAGAGCATGTATGGGCTTTTGTAGAGAGCAACAACCGATATCAGTGGAAAGTCAACTATGAAGCCAAGTACACCAGCAATAAGAGCACCAGGAATATGAAGCAATCTGCAAAACATTGATTCAAAATTGCAGGTAAACCATCATTCACAAATAACAAGAACAATGCCATACTTAAAAAAGGGCTGTGAGAAAGAACTATTTAGGTTAAAAATCGTCTTCCTTAATCATTGATTTTCTGTTTTATGTCTTCAAAATTCAAGCTACAAATCAAAATGTCCATATCTTAAGATATGTTTTTATTTGCCCTAGCATTTTGTAAAGTCATTGTGTGCCATTCTCTAATGATGTCGTGTGTCATTACCAATTTTATGGCTTGTTAAATTGTGCGGTTGTGTATCTGAAAAAAAGATGGTCAAGGTCAACAAACATGGATTTCTCATATGTGAAGTCATAAAACTGTCCCTGTCGGGAAAAAAAATCATTAAAGATAGGTGAATTTCAGATGGAAGTACCACGAACATTTTCTTCTTTCAAGTTGACTTATTTTTTATTGGAAAGCTGCTTACAAGGGCAACTTGACCATCGGCGACTTCCAATAACAAGGAACCGTCATTACCAATATGTGTTCTCTTCCTAGAGGTGGTTGAGTCAGTGCAACACGTTTTACTGAGGTGCATTTTACTTGAGACAATTTCGAAAACTAAATGATTCTTTGCAAGGGAATTCAGTGGTAGCCAGAATTGATTCAAAATGATTTGTGGGTTTTAAGGGCCACACATTCATGTACAGAAAAGAAGATATGTACCCAAATCCAATCATGTGATTGAAGATCCAAAGCAATGGAAGTATTATGCAAGAAGACACAAAAGACTTGTTTCCTCAAGATCTTGAGGTCTTTACAGCATCTAGATGTGGTGGTCAAATGATATTTTGGATGCGAAATCATTCCATCTTCTATTCAAGCATAAAAATTTTGGATCTCCATATAACTTCTAAAAATGATTTTATTTCAAATTTTAAATGTGCATTGATTTCAGCTGCTGAAATGTATGTGTACTCAATCCTAATAATAACGATGATGATGATGATCAAAAAGAGGAAAACTAGGGAAGGCTTTAGCGCAGAAACTGTAATGGCATACTCTTCAACATTCAACTATAATCAATTACTCAGATATTAAACAAATTAAAGAAGTATTATAATGAAACCACAAACCTATTTACATATTATACGAACTTAAACTTCCATGTGCAATTATTATGATCATCACATAATTGGAGTTACTTACCAGCTAAAACAAATATCTTTTCATGAATATTCCCAACAATAAAGTTTGTTGAAAATCATAAGGTCATACCTATGTAGTTGAAAGATGGTGAACCTATCGGCTTACATGAAAAATGAACTCAACAGAAACAAAACAAGAGCAGGTATTTTTTTTCCTTGAAAAGAGAGCAAACCTGATCTCATAATATTTCCTATGTGAAGGTTGTTGCTTTTGCAGGTCATCCATATATGAGAAATAAGAATGATAACAAAAATCTCCAAAATCACGGACAATAGTGAGACTCCTTTGAACAGTGTCCCAAGTTCCATTCTGTAAATATAGAACCAGGGAAGTGATATACAAGACAGTTTAAGAAAGAAGGCAATGAGCAAATAACAAAATAATCAAAACACGGTATCAATACATAATTACATACATAAAAACAGTGGTAAAGCACATTAGTCTTCCCCTCTCCAACAGCATCAAAAGTGGCAAATACAGGTGAAAGAAAGCCATACAGCACGCCACCTACGATACTCCCAACAATGCCGACCACCAGCCAAAAAATCAAAGGGGCTGGTAGCAATATGCAGAGAACAATCTTCAGAAGTGGGCCTAATTGTTTAGCTCTGCCCTTTAGAGAAAATAAGAAAATGAGAGAACACAGCAAACAGTAATGTGGTGGGAGTTATCGAGTATAATGTGAAACTTAAGGCGAAGAAAAGCACCTCATTATCGAATAATATGTCCAGAAAACATGCAATGGCCAAAGACCCAATATGATAGCAGAGTTTCCAACTGCCATGATAAGGCATACCAAGGGGCTAAAAATTATACCTGCACATAAAGTTTGGCACGCAATAAGTTTGCGTTGCACTAATTATCATGCCCATCTGCTTATTAGACTTCCGACATCCTACAAATACAACCTTCTAGGTTCGTTTGGCATATCAAGCATGGAGACCACCGGGTAAATTAAATTGGTAAAATATCAACTGCGTCTTTAAAAGAAGTTCAACATTCAACAAGAAAGGACTAATGAAAATACAAAGGGGAAAATCAGAAAAGCAACTGAATAACAAAGAAATGAAACTGAAGAACCCGAATTCTATGTTGGATAGCACTTAGCAGTCAATCAATCGAGCAAAGAGGGATTTGTAAGCATGAACCTCCATTAAATGATAATTGCTCACTAACGAGCAAAGCATTTACATTCATACTGAAATTAAAAGCATTATTGAAACAGTGCAGTAATTCGCTGATTGCATGCACAGATAGAGGCATCAAACAAACACCTGTGTAAATAGAAAATTGGCCAAATTTATGAACAATAACCAAAAGTGAAAAAGAAAACAACCAAATAAATAAGGAATCAAAACAAATTGATGTTACTAACCTTTAATAGTACCCAGAAGCAGAAGCCCAACGAAGAAAGGAAGAAAGCAAATAAAGTTCCACAAAGTAGCCAAAAACCCCCTTGGAGGCTCCATATCTCTATCTAAAAACTCCAAAGTGGCACAGATCTCCACAAACTTTTTTTCTTTTTTTACCAGAAACCCATCTCAGACAATGCAGTAACTACTCCTGCAACCACCAAAGACTCCATTTTTCAGCCACCATAAGTTGCAAAGCAAACATAAGTCTTGAAAAACAAAACCCACTTCACACACTTACTCAAAGGCAAGAAATGACTCGTCTTTGTCCTAAAACTGAACTAATTCATGAACTTCAGATATTGGAAGTTGAACCAGCAAACGATAAAGACATAGTTTTTAACAACCGTTGCGAATAACAATCATTCACAGGCCTAAACAAAATAAAATAAAATTGAGATTAAGCACTTACAACCAACAGATTGAAATAGAAGAAGAAGAAGAAAGCATATATTTAGTTTAGTTGGGTTTTTATTATTCATATACTTGGGTGCTTAAACTAAACTAAAAGCAAAGCAAAACAAAGGAAAGCAAAGAAGATGACGAAGTGGGTGCTATTACAAGTTATAGCCTCTTTGATTCTCGCGATATAGTAAAGCCACGTGTTCCTTTGGATTATTTAACGACAAAACAGCACAGTTCATGTTTCGGGCGTTTCTACGGTACTCTTATACTATTGATACTCCACTCTATTGATCTAACACGTATCCAATAACCTTTTTTAGTTAAAAGTTGAAATCTTGTCAGCATGTGCCTTTTGTCTGAGTGGTAAGTTGGACAATTATAAGTTCAAACCTTACATTTTTTAGTAATTTAAAATTTTAATTCAATAAATAATTTTAATTATGTTTTCTAGATATATATTTTTTCAAAAGATAATTATTAAAATACAGTGCTTATCATTTTTAAAAATATTTTATAATCTAATTTTTTAAATATGTTTGGTAATTCTAAAAAAATAGCTCTTTTATATTTTTTTAATTTTCATATATGTCTCATAAAAATTTATATCAAACATTAAAAAAGGAAAAAAAATAAGATAATTTTTTTCTCTTTTATTTTTTTTATAATTATTTTTATCCCGGATATCCAGAGTCCAATTTATAGCCCCGACTAATCTGGTCGAGTGAGTTCCATTTTTAATTTTCATATTTCTTTATATATATGAGACATACAGTAGAACCTTTATATAAATACTCTGTTATGGAATAAACGCTATATTCAATAGGTTGTAACTCACGCGCTAATTCCTAATTCTCTCGGCAATCTCG
>CANYLF011857492.1:0-13042 GCA_948193215.1 Bocquillonia castaneifolia | reverse complement strand
AATTAAACCTTACCACACATATAATACAATTAGTATTAATAGTTATTTACTTACAATTCATGAAGATCACCATTCAAACCTCCTTTTCTTCCATTCCTTTTTGCTTTAGAAATCCCCTATACACATTTATCCATTCAAAACAACAATTCAACAATTAAACATACAATTAACACTCAAATATCTCTTTAAAGAATATCAATTACTTAATTATCCAAAAACCCCCAAAATACTCATAAACCCTAACTTCTCAAACCTTAAACAAACCAATTAACATCAATTAAACACAATTAAATAAAGAAACTTACCAAATTAATGATTTTCTTCTCAAAATCTCCTCCCTTTCCTTTCCTTTTCTCTCTTCTTCCTCTTCTTTTCCTTTCTCCCTTTTTTTCTTTCTTTTCTTTCCTTTTTCTCTCTTGGCCGAAATTCTTTTTTTTTTCTTTTCTTTGTTTTTTTTTATTTTTAAAAGATCCCCCCCCCTTTTCCTTCTTCTTATCCACCAAAAATAATATCTTTTCCATTTATTTATATTGCTTGGAATATTCTTATTGGTCCCTACAAGATTACTCTTTGACTTTTAATCAAAGTTAAAGAAAAATTACCATTTGCTCCTCAAACAATCAAACACCACCATATAACTACCTCCAACTATTATTTCTTTCAATTACTACCCTCCTACACATAATCATCAATGAATAAACCACAATTAACAAAATTAAACATACTAATGATGCCAATTAACTACTAATATGTATAATTAAACTTGAGGATGTTACAAAGTAACCCTTTTTGTCAACAGTTTGGCGACTCCACTAGGGACGATAGACTTTTGATTCATGTGATTTTAGCCACTCATTATCATTATATCATACTCTAATTTCCTTGCATTAAATTCCTACATTAAAACACCCTACCTCGTGGGTACCATTGGTCGAGCTGTCTATGATTTACAATACGCACTTCAGACAGGGTAGAATCAGTGACTACCACTCATCAGGGACTAAATATCCTACCGTCGCTTGACCCTTTAAAAGGGGAGATGGTTAATAGGAGTTCACCCATTTTGGGAACCTCTTTTAGCTAAATCGACTGAAGTCATGTAATGACCCTAGCAACTTCCACTAGAACTTACCAAATGATTGATGTGTTATATGATACCATGAAACCGTTATAACGCCCGAGTCTAGTGCTGTTGTTTTATATCAAACCCTACCTGCTACTTGTGTAATGAGGATGTTGAATTATTTGTCTAATTGTACCTGACTAATGCTAAGATGGCCCTAGAACATGGGGAACACTTAGGATTTGAGAAGAGTAACCTTGATTACTACCTTTGGGAAAGGGAATGTTGGTATGTTAGTCTAATTGTACCTGACTAATGTTAAAAAGGCCCTGAAACATAGGGAACATTAAGGAAATTCATTAAAACAAAGACATGGGATAATGTAATAATGACTTATTGTTTGGTTTGGATGTTAAGAGTTTTCCTATGCAAACTCGCATGTTACGTTGACAATAACATCCCCTATTGATGTGACGGCCTAGACCTAATTCCTAGAAATCTTGACTTACCAAACGAACACGTGCGTGGGAGTAATAAGGTTTGAAGGTCTACCACTTAGTTATACATGTGCTTCACTAACGTTTGCTACTTGTGTTCCCTTACTTTCTGTATTCATGCACCCCTTGCATATATAACAAAGCATGCTAACCCTTTGTTTTGCAGCAACCTGATTCCTCTTAAAAATGCCATGAACAATCAACACTTCTAAGCAATCAGAAATCTGATCTAGGTTGAGATCCGAAAGGCCTTGTAGGAAGAAAGACGAAGGAAGGACAAGATGACCGTACCATTGCCTGGGGATCCATTGCCACTGAACTTTGATATGCCTCCCATGGAAAGATTCAAGGGCAAATGTGCAAAAAACCCATTAATGTTTAGCACGGGGAACACATTAGCCACTGAACTTGAAAAAAGGACATTTAACTGGGTAATTAAGTTTTAACTGACACTTTCCCTATTAATTAGATGGATATAACGGCTCAAAAATTAATCCCGTTATGTCTCCTTTACTTAGGATTTTTACTTCCCACCGCCACCTACACCAAGACTGCCAGCGTCGCTGCTATAACCTCCTCTATCATCAGCACCCATTAGTTTATTCTTAGCAACTAATCCATCTTTCCTCTACTGAGATTCAAGCCTCCTGATTAACAACCATATAAGTTTATTTTTATGTTAGGTGTATAACAATACACATCGGTTGCATTATGTGTGCACCAAATCAAGAAAAAGCAAAAGCAAGAATAAAAAAAATCAACAATATTGGGTTCTTCTTCTTCAGCTAAAGATGAAAAATTATGTAGCAAATCAGTTTGACAAGGCACACAAAGTTGCAGATACCATAACTGCACTAATAACTTCGCTTGACAGACTCATACATGGAGTTGCTAGAGGCACTTCCAATTGGCTTATAGATAAACACCTAACTCCTACAGTCTAGTGCAAACCAAATCCTCCTCCAGGAGTCCCTCACTGCCAGCCCAACTACAATCCTACTCCGCAACAGCCACATCCTTCTAATAATTGCAATCTTCCAGCTCCGGCTGTCCAAATCGAAAACAACAATACTAATCCTAGGAATAATAACAATATTAATACTGGTAACATAAGTGGCACGACCAATTTTGACAACAAGAAGAATTGACTCCCGTCATCAGTAAATGAGAACTTGGAATATATGTGTAAGCTAAAATAAGAACTATATAAAATCTCTGCTGGTGTGGCTATCCTGCTTAATTATGTATTAGTTTGATAGAGAAGGTTATGGCGGTGGTGGTCTTGGTGTAGGTGGCGGTGGTGATGAAATGTGTAAAGTAAAAATCCTAAACTAAAGAAGACATAACGGGATTAATTTCTGAGATGTTATGTCTGTCTAATTATTAGGGAAAGTGTCAGTTAAAACGTAATTACCCAAGTAAATGTCCCTTTTTTAAGTTTAGTGGCTAATGTGTCTTCCGTGCCAAACATTGATGGTGTTTTTGCACCTTTGCCCTAGATTCAAAAGCCACTACAGACCCAAGGCTCTATATCATGCCGTTTGATCACATCCTGGAAGCAATGCTTCTTACCCCGACCCAAGCATTGAGGGTTTTTCCCATGTCCTTAAAGGGAACTGCTTTAGTATGGTATCAAGGATTGCCTTTTCGTGTTAAGAACAACACAAAGTTACTCAAGGATAACTTTAGGGCCTTCTTCCTTCCAAAAATAGGGGAAGTAGTTCCTCCAATTCCACAAGATGTCCCAGTCATCGATATGAATCGGTCCTTATAAGAGAATTTTAATTACCTATATGAGAAGAGGTTGCTCATTCCCATGGTCACAGATCTTTCTACTCCCACACTGCAATAAAGGCCTAATGCATGGAAGTACTGTAAGTATTGCGTTTGTCTAGGGCATGATGCTAATCACTATGGTGTACTGAGAGAACTCCTAGATGTTATCATCACCAGAGATAAGCTCGAAGAAAAAGAGCCTAGGATATTCTATAAACCAAAGCCTCCGAAGAGAAGGGTGATTCCTAGATATGACCTATTTCAAGGAAGTTGGAGGAGCTCGGCACTATACTTGTTTGACAGGATGCTCACTAGGGGACTAATTCCATAAATGAAGCACATCTGACCTCTCTCTAACATGGACACTCCCTATTGTCAATATCACCTCTATAATGGGCATTACCTGGAAGAATGTCCGGCTTTTATCTTTGAATTCCAGAAGTTGGTACAACATGGGCTAATCATTGATGTTGGTCATCAAATGTGGGACTTTACTGATGAATGGATTTTGATGAATGAAGGTCTATTGGGGGATTTTATAGCCTTGGAATTCACGGATGATAAGAATCACTGGATGAGGGATTATATAATCTGACACCATGCTGATAAGATGCCAGCCCTGCTTCAGTTCATGAAGGAGCAACAAGAGAAAGAGAACAAGAAGTACAGAAAACTAGAAGATATGGAAATTTGAAGCTTCACCCAGGATCAAGGCTGCTTAGTAGAATTTAGGAATCTTTATCTATTGGCTTGATTTGCTTAGTAGTTTGTTTAGGTAGCTTTTCTAAAATAATGTTAATAAAAGATGCTTTCTAATCCAAACTCTTTTTCTATTTTTATTTTAAAGGTCAATGATATAACTGCCGGTTTGCTTACTTGTGTGATGTGTTACCTAATGGCACTGTACGTTACATAGATCATACCATAAGCATTTTTTATATTAATTTTATGCAAATTCATTGTATTAACATTGGCATAAAAGAACAACCAAAGGAAATAACACTTGCATATGATATTACTACTAATGAAAGAGAAAAAATTTGAAAAAATATTAAATAAAAGAAAATGAGTATTTTCATGGACATATA
Source organism: Bocquillonia castaneifolia (assembly GCA_948193215.1). Classification (NCBI taxonomy): domain Eukaryota; kingdom Viridiplantae; phylum Streptophyta; class Magnoliopsida; order Malpighiales; family Euphorbiaceae; genus Bocquillonia; species Bocquillonia castaneifolia. Next base: position 8,618 of record CANYLF011857492.1, on the reverse strand, counting down.
ATGATATGCTAGGTATCGACAGAAGCATTACAGAACATCGCATCCCTACAGATCCTAACAAGAAGCCAGTGAAGCAGAAGCTACAAAGACTAAGACCAAAATGCGTGAAGCTCATCAAGGAAGAAGTGGAGAAACATATCAAAGCCAGATTCTTGAAAGTGGTGAGTTACCCCGAATGGTTGGCCAATATAGTTCCTAAGCCCAAGAAAGATGGAAGGGTTAGAATGTGTGAAGACTATAGGGATCTGAACAAGGCATCACCAAAGGATGATTTCCCTCTGCCTCATATCGACGTTCTGGTTAGTAGCGCCGTTGGAAGCATCATGTACTCCTTTATGGATGGCTTCGTGGGCTACAATCAGATAATGATGGCACTTATAGAGAAGATCAAGACGGCCTTCATCACTGAGTGGGATGTCTACTGCTATAAAGTCATGCCATTCGGATTGAAGAACATGGGGCAACCTACTAGAGGATGGCCACAACCCTATTCCATGGCATGAAGCATAAGGAGATCGAGGTCTACATAGAGGATATGATGGTCAAGTCATCAACCTGGGAAGGTCATTTTGAAGCCTTGGACCGGTTCCTAGCACGAGTCGAGAAGTACAGCCTGAGGCTCAATCTGAAAAAATGTATCTTCGGAGTAACCTCTGTGAAGCTCCTTGGGAACATTATGAGTCAAAAAGGAATAAAAGTGGATCCAGACAAGGTTAAACCATCCAAGAGATGCCAACTCCCAAGATCGAGAAAGATGTTAGGGGTTTTCTAGGGAAGATCCAGTTCATCAATAGGTTCATCTCTAGATTAACTATAATCTATGAACCCATCTTCAAGTTGCTCAGGAAAGGTCAGAAAGTAAAGTGGGACAAACAATGTCAGATAACATTCGACACGATCAAGCAATATTTAACGAATCCACCTGTTCTTCAACCCCTAAGGGCAGGAAAATCATTAATATTGTATTTGGCCTTGGAAGAAGATGCTATTGAAGCAATGATTTCTCAAGAAGATCATAACAGAGTTGAACACGCTATCTACTACCTCAGTAGGTTGCTGTTCTCATATAAAGTAAAGTATGACATTATTCAGAAGACTTGCCTGGTAGTGATATCAATGGCACAAAAACTGAGGCATTACTACCAATCCTATCAGGTTCAAGCCATAGCAAAGGATGATCCATTATGCTACTTGTACGAAGCACCTGTACTTGTAGGAAAACTTGCTAAATGGTTGGTGTTGTTGATAGAATTTTACATACAGTACCTCACCAAAAAGACCATCAAGGGAAGAGTAGTAGCAAAGTTTCTCACTCTAAATCCAGTTGGAGGGCAAGAAATATAGGAGTATGAATTCCTCGATGAGTCTTTAAACCTGATAGAGGTGAACGGATGGAAGACCTACTTTGACGGAGCAGTGAATCACAAAGGAGATGGAGTGGGGGCAGTTCTAATTACACCAAGGTAAGAGCATACCTTTGGCCAAGAAGCTAGTTTTCAAGGTCACTAACAACATGGTAGAATACGAAGCATGCATCTTCGGCCTGGAAGCAGCTATTGCAGTAGGAGGTATAAAGAATCTCACTATTTACAGGGATTCAATGCTCATCGTCAATCAAACCTCTGAGAACTGGGAAGTCAAAGATGAGAAGCTAAAACCCTACGCGGAGTACATTCAAATGCTCACTTTGAGTATTTCTAATTGTACTTTCATAAACCTGTCAAAGGAAGAGAATCAGATGGCCGATGCACTTACAACCCTAGCTTCTATGTGGGATAATCTGAGGAATGTAGCCATGAAACTTGTAAAAATGAGTAGAGCCAAAATTCCTTGCTATTAAGGGGAATAGGTAATGACTTTGAACAGGCCAAAGGAAAAACCATGGTTTTATGATATCCTTAGATTCCTAGAGAAGAGGGAATACCGAGAAGGAGCTATTGGGAAGAAGAGACATGCTCTAAGAGTCACCTCAAGGAATTACACCTATCATGAGGGGATTCTTTATAGACAAGCCTTAAGTATAGTGCTACTTCAATGTCTGGATCGGTATAAAGCAGAAGAAGTCAAGAAGGAAATCTATGCAAGGGTTTATGGACCTTAGATAGGTGGGCACACTTTGGCTAAGAAGATAGTCCGATAGGGGTACTACTGAGACAAGATGGATAGAGATTGCATGAAGTTGGTCAGAAAATTTCATGAGTGTCAATTGCATGGAAACCAGATTTATCTACCACCAACTGAGCTCCACAACTTGACATCTTCTTGGCCATTCTCTACTTGGGGGATAGACATCATTGGAGAGATAAGGCTGACAACTTTTAATGGTCATAAGTACATTGTAGTGGCCATTGAGTACTTCTCACGGTACGTGGAAGCTATTGCACTTTCCACAGTTACAGCAAAAAAGCATGGTTGAGTTCATCAACAAGAAGCTCATCTATAGGTTCAGGCAACCACATCACGTTGTCTCAGATAATGGGGTACAGGTTTAGGGAGAAATGGTAGATCTGTTAGAAGAAAAGAGATAGAGCGCTACAAGTCCTCACCATACAGACCGTAAGCCAACGTGATAGTGGAAGCATCTAATAAGACAATCAAGAAGATTTCGGCCAGGATGTTAAAGAACTATAAGGATTGGGAGGACAAACTACCCTATGCACTCATGGGTTGCAACACAACCATGAGAAGTACAACAGGGGAAACCCCCTATTCCTTGGTATTCGAAGGTGAAGTTGTAATGCCGATTGAAGCCTAGATTTGGTCATTGAGAGTAGTTTTGGAAGTAGAAATTCCTGAAGCATAATGGGCTGAATCAAGATACAAACAACTGTTGTCTTTAGAAGAAAGGACAAATAGAGCTCTCTACCACACCCAAGTGTATCAACAACGGATAGCCAGAGCATTCAACAAGGGAGTTAAAGTCAGGCCAATTAAAGAAGGAGAATGGGTGCTAAAGTAAGATAGACCTATTCCTTTTGATCCAAGAGGGAAGTTCAAGTCGAACTGAAAAGGCTCATATCTGGTCAAGAAGATCTTGCAAAAAAAGGGCTATGAAGATTTCAGATCTGGAAGAGAACGAGTTCCGAGAATCCATTAACGTGGATCATCTTAAGAAAAACTACCTTTAGAAAAATGGACAAAAATAATAAATCCCGATGAGATGAAAACCCGTTTAAGCTGCTCATGCAAAAATAAGGGAGTCCGCTAGAGTGAAAACCTCACAAAGATGCATTCTAGGAAAAAATTAGGGTAAGCCTGCTAGGGTGAAAACCCCAGAAAGGGACAGTCTAGGTAAAAATAAAGGCTAATGAGAGAAGAAAGTGAGATAGCAGCAGTATCAAATGTAAACTATTAAAGTACGATTTTTGTGCTAATATTAATAAAATAAACTTTGCAATAGAAATTGTCAAAACTATTTATAGTATTTGATTCTATGTTTGCATAACTAAAAAGCTAAAACATTTCATAAATAAAAGAAATGGTTATGAGACCTAGTTCTTTCTATTTCTCTTGCTTCTCTTGTCTTGCATCATGCTCTCAAAGCTTGCATTTAATGTAGCTCTTGCATCATCCCTTGCTCTTTTTGCTTCTTCTCTGTTACTTGCAGCCAAGAGCTCAGCACCTCTCTCTCTTCGCTCTTTATCAGGAAGATCAGTCTGCATGTTAAGCCACAATAGGTAATCTACATATGTGTCATCATTTGGGTTAACGAATATAGTCCAAGCTCTGTAAGATGTATTTGCACTCACCAGATCAATCCAAGCCTTGTAGTGATCATCAGCGGCAGTATCGTGGGTAAAGCTCAAGTTTCTATGAATAGTCTGACCAGCCCTGTGATCATTGATGTCCCTCAAAAAGTAGGCGGTTACAGTATAAGGAGTAAAGATCAGAACAACACCTTGAACCACTGCACCAAGCCATATTGCCTGTAAACCCTAGCAAGGCTCTAGAATGTCACTGTCCCAAAGCCAGCAACTGGAACACAATGATCTGTACAACCAATGGTTACAAAGGTCAAATTCCACCATGAATAACTCCAATGGATTTGATCTTCTCTTCGAAGAAAGGAAGTTAGACCAGCCACCATTCTCTCATAGAGTAGCACATTGAGTTCTAGACAAAGTAAACCTCCTAGACTGCCATTGGCATGGCTTGTAAGATCTAGGGATAACCAGGGGCATCATCACAGCCAGTTTCTCCATCAGCCAGATCTAGAATAAAACAACAGGGTTATTTGAATATTGATAATATGCAGAAGTGAGAAAATCTGAAGATAGACATACCTGGAGTAGAAAAGGGCTACCACGAAGTCTCTGTGTGTTTCTAACAGAATCCAAGCCAATGATGGTTTCAGCTAGAATAGTAGGGAAATGGATTTGTTCTCAAGCTACCTGTTTCAGGATATGAGCAATCTGGAAGCTGCCACTAACTTTAGTGAAAACTAGCAGGAAGTGGGAGTAAAGGCAAAAGCTGATGATCATCTGCCAAGATTTACATCCCTTGGATTTAGAACTACCTAGTTCTAGCAGTTATTGAGTCAAAATGTATTGTCCATCCATATAGGACTGCATCTGATCATGAGTTAACCTAAAGAGACCAGCCATGAACTCTAGGGTTGGAGAATATAGACTAGGTAATGCTAGCAGAGCACTGGAGATGTGAATCTTACTTAGGATGCCTTCAAACACCTCAAACAGAGGGGAGAGTTCAACTCCATTGAAGCGAAAGACATGATCTCTGACACTCAAGCATTCGGCTGTTGCATGAAGGAGTTTGCTGTCAAATGAGAAATTCAGGAAAGATTTGAATTCTGCTAGGTGGAAAGTGTTTGGAGATTTGCATAAGATTGATCTTATACATCCTAGATGTTTCATTAGGATTTTTTCTGAATTCTAGAACATTTTGATGAGTTAAAAGGGTTTGGACAGGCTTGATTCAATGTTTTCTGGAGTCTCTATGGTGCCACAAGGGTTTATATCCCACGAGCTCTGGAGAAGTTTGGGTTCTAAAAGGAGTCAAAACAGAGTAAAAATCACGAAGTCAGGCTGAAGCTCGAAGGAGTGGTGTTTGCGACCCAACGCCACTCCCTACAGTGGCGTTGCTACCAAATGCCAGTACCAGAGTGTTGTTGGTGGCAAACGCCACTCCCCACAGTGGTGTTGGGCCATGGATAGATTCCAACAGACGATTTGACATTCTTCACAAATTTTTGTGGTTCTAAGAGGATTCTATGCATGTCATTCCATACATGCATTGTACAAAAATCATAGGAAAAGCATGTATACATAATATATATACATAGAAAATGTTCATAATATGCAGTTACAGTCAAAGGATTGCAAATCCTAGCATCAGTTTCAAAATTCAAAGACAATAAATAAAAGCAAATGTAGTCTAAAGCTGCTACTCAACCTCCTCTTCCTCGTCATCCTCCTCATCATCGCCCTCCTCTTCATCAGCTTCATCATCATCCTCCTCCTCATCATAAGGCTCCTCTAGCTGTCTGTCAAAATCCTACTGAGGACCCTGATCATCCAAACCCTCATACTGCTCATCTTCATCAGCATCATCGTCATCATCATCATTCTCCTCTAATGGAGCCTCGTAATCTATGAGATGAGACTTAACATTTATCTTCCGGGCTGTCATATAGGCCTGTCTCCAAGAATCGCAAGCCTCTACAATGTAGGCCTTAAAGAGAAGTACGACGGGCAACCACACTCACAAGAACCTGAAAAAGAAGAAAGTTAGTCTGAAAAGGCAAAAAAAAAAAAAAGATGGTGCTAAACCAATTATCCAGAAAATCAATCGCAGAACAAGTTTTGGTTACTTTGGAAGCAAGTGGATGATCAATATTCTGCATACAGAAAATCACCATAATGAAATCGATACGTTGTTGAGGTAACATTAACAAAGATTTCTAAACTCCAAGAAACAAAACAAAGAATAATGCTTTTAACGGTGAAAATTGCAAACGGATGAATCAAAATGACATGTGAGAAATAACCGACAAATTTATAAAAAAAAAAAACTTGAAACTTTGACACATTGTTGGGAAGAAATATCACATACCATCCAGAAGCTTCTACACATGCATTTATAGAAAACAACCAAGAATTAAAAAAAATTCCTTGATGACGGACATTATATCATACCTGTAAAACTAGGGAAAGTTCAAAATCTAATTGAAAGCATTCCAAATTCTCAATTGAAATTTAGCATCAAAATCTATCAATCAAACATCAAAATTCGCCTCGAAATTAACATAATCAATAACCCCCAAAAATTCAACATTCAATTAAATGCAACGCAAACAAATAAATTACACAAAAGGCAAACTGAAAACACACTCACATGTGTGCATCCTCAAGAGAAAGTAATCGAAGATGCAGCAGGTTGGAAAGTACGCTCGATGATACTAATGGGTGTCCTATGCATAACTGTAGAGCTAGGAAACTTACTTATAAGGCCTGAACACCCAGGGGCAGTTTCCTCCAAACTGCATGGACTTTTGGGAAGTTCATGTTTAATGTAAATGAGATTGCCTCACCCTGTATGGTAACAACAGGTATATTCCTAACACAATCATCTAATATTTATATTTTTTTACTAACTTTGGTGACCAACGAGCCCCAAGATCATGCATAAATAGGTCATATAGTGTGCATAGTACTTTAATTTTTCATTTCAAAGCATTAAGACATGCGTTAGGAAGCTATATAGTGGTTAAAACCATTGTCTGGGGGTAAATAGGTGGCAACACCACACTACATAGTAGCATCACCATCCAACGCCAATCCCCAAGTGGCGTTGGTGGGGAACGCCACTCTCTATAGTGGCATTGGGTATGGGACAGTGTCGTTGGCCACCATTTTTTCTCCATTTTTGCAGGTTTTCAATAAATTCTACGATGCCCAGTTAGTATACAACAAAATTGAGGTGTTTAGACGCTTACCCGGTTTCCAATAGTGCTAGAAAGGTGGAATTTTGCATTTGAAAGGGGAGAAATCCTTCCACCTATTGGAATTCCACCATTGTCAGCATTTTGCACCTCTCTACAGACTTGGAAGAGGCTGATAGAGTCCCATGGTAGTTCTAGAAATGGATCGTTGGCCATTATGCTTTTTATTTGAGAGAATTTGATGGAAAGTGAAGAAATGGGAAAAAAATCAAAAAAATGGAATGAATAGTGGAGGGAAGAGAGGTGCCCGCCAACTTTAATGCCAACGTCCTTGAAGGTTTCTTACAAAGAAGGATGGAAGTTTTGATACAAATAGGTCTAAAATAAAAATTAAGGCTAGGAAATACCAATTCGAGTTCAATTGGGGGAAAATTTCATAGAAGTATCAAAAATTACAGACAACTATAATCTGAATTCTAGCAATTGACAGAGAAAAACTACATAGTTGAAGCAGAAGCCTTCAGAAAAATATAGATACATCCAGACTCACACTGCAAACAATTAGGAGAAATATTTGAACATTTGAATCAGAAGATCAAAAAATTCCCTGGAGCTAACTTCAAGATCAGAAAGCAACAGATAAAACCTTCTTTTCCATAGAGGACTCTTGTTCTTCGAAAATAAAAGTTTCCCAGTATGAGTCATAATCAAAATTTTCCCAGAAGAGTATTTCTAGTAGAGCCAATTTTGAAAATCTCCAATAGAATGAATATCAAAAGATGGATCCCTAGAGGAATTTTCAAAGTCATTCTTTAGGTCCGTCCAAATATCCCGGGTCAGTCATTAGGACCGTCCTAATATCTCAGGTCCGTCCTAGTATTAAAGGACAGTCTCAACTTTCCTTTAGGTCCGTCCTAGTATCTCAGGACAGCACTGACACCCTTTAGGACAAACACCAATGCATGCACCAATCCCCAGTGATAATCCCATGGAGTTTTATTAAGACAGATGAGGTCATAGATGAAGCTTCATTCTAATATCCGAGCTAGGGAAGTCAGATCAACATTACCTGTGGAATTAAACTAAGGCAGCCAAGGATCGAGGTAAAATTTCACACTCCAGAGCCAAGGTATGCATTTCTTTTCTTAAAAATTATATGTCTAATGCTTTTTGTCATTTTCCATATTATTGGATAATACTACAAACCTCCGACAAAGCAGGGGCAAACTACTAACACCAAGTTTTTGAATGTAGATATGAGAAAGCGACTTGAAGGTCTTAATAATGATTACTCATACTCAAAAGGCATGAATTGAGTGATAATAGCTCTTGTTCGATCACATAAACGTTTTCAAAATCATTTTCGAACTCGAAAAGCATGTTTTGAGCCAAACTAGCTGTTTTGACATAGAATCGTGCATTTTTCAGACGGTTTTCATCATAACTTTTTATACAAGCATTAAAATGGCCTGAAGCTTTACTACTCTAATGATTGGGTTACTTTGCACGCTTTTGTCTCGAATAAGTTTTTTCAAATTCGGACGTTTTGGACCTCAAAATAGGCCAATGCCACTTTTTGGCTTCAATGCCAATGTATCCCAAAATTCGAATTTGAAGTTTCAGATGTGATTAGCTTACATTGGATTCAAATTCAAACTTTATTCCAATCATCTTTATCATGTTTTTAAATTCAAATTCAAGTCTATCTCATCATTAG
>CANYLF011855208.1:0-13679 GCA_948193215.1 Bocquillonia castaneifolia | reverse complement strand
AATTAAGACAGAAATTGCGGGTATTACAGTTGCTGTGTTTTTTTTGAATTAAATTAATATCTGATGTTTTTTTGAAATAAAAATGAGTTCTTTCATTAATAATAAATTATTAGTACAACTTGCAACATGCAAGTAAACTTTACTATATTCAAGAAATACATATAGATTACAATAAATTGAATTTATACTTTAGAAATCTTTAATGTTAATGCATAAAACTATTGTAAAAGACACTTTTATAACTGCGATTGGCACAGTAGGAATAAACACAATCCATCCAATGATTATAATAATATTACAAATCCACTTTATTAAATGAGTCCAATATCTTGAATATTAAATTCAAACCCTTTTTTGCTATTATAGTAAAAGACAAATAAACTCTTAAAAATAAATAAATAAACTTTTATTAAGAAAGATAAAATAAAAGAACTCACGATATTTCATTAAAAGTATGCAATGATTTATAAATATGGAGTTGTTATACTAAGTCTGTAATAATTTACATAGGTAAATCAGTACCTTGTCGATTAATTGAAAATATTACAAGTACTTTATTTTTTTTTTTACTATCTGGTGAAAGTGTTAATTCTCATCCAATTGTAATAACAATGATAAAGTAAGATTTACCTCACAAAATTCAAAGTAACCGTAGAAGACACCTGAATGGTAGGGTTATTCATATCCTAGCTAATAATTAATTACTTGAAAAGTGATAATAAAAAAAGTATTAGTTTACTGAATATGATGCAAAAGACACATTTTGCTTCTCTTTTTGTTTTTTTTTTTACATTACCCATTAATTATAAGTGTTACTTTTTATTTTTCATTTAAGATTTGCATAGTTATTTTACTTACTAAAAATTTGAATTTAATTTAAAACTTGTCCCTAATTCCATATTTAAAGTATATTAGTTTAATGAATATGATGCACAAGACATATTTTTCTTTTCTTTGTGTTTTTAGAAAATTATTCATTTTTATGTGTTGCTTTTTTTTCATTTAAGATTTGTATACTTACTAAAAAAAATTACAAGACATTCATTAATGGAGCTAAATAAAGAAAAAATAATATTCATTTATATATTTTTAATATGGGTCCTCTAAAATGGGACGTGGGAATATAAATTTAGGATGAATTGCTCCTAACCCCCGAATTTTTGCACATTCTACTACCACCCTTATATTTTCGATATTATATTATTGCACCCCTATGTTTTGAAATTATTGTACTAAAAACTCTTTTTAAACATTTTTAGCTATAAATTAACAAATTAAAGGGTTAATTTGATAAAATTAAAATTCATTATAGTCTATAAACTTTAAATATTTTCAAATTTGTCCAAAAATTTTTATTTAAATATCAAAAATAGAATATTTTGGATAATTTTTTACTTAATTTGTTTATTTAAATATTACTCAATTTTTTTATTTAAATATTAAAAATAAGAAATTCAAGATGAATTTGGAAATATTTAGAGTTTAAATTAAAATGCACTTTTATTTTAACAAATTAATCCTTTAATTCGTTGATTTATAACTAAAAGTTTATATAAGGAGTTTTTAGTATAATAATTACAAAATATAAGGATGTAATAGTGTGATATTGAAAATTCAGGGGTAATAATATAATACATCAAAACATAGGGTGAGATTAATTCACCCTATAAATTTACAATTCTAATTAAAATATTATTTTATAGACCAACGACTTGCTGGTGTGGTGTCAAACAATAGTGACACGCTTCCATTTGTCTCAAGTTGATTTCTCGATTTCTTGTAAATAGTTTGAAGGGTATTCTCACAGACAACCTATTCTTTAAGGTTACCTGGTGAAAACAACGAAAGTAAAACAAAAGAAATTAAACCTCACTAATTTAACCTCACACTGTATTAGAACATATATCAGTTGCTTATGACTTAGACCGAGAAAAAAGTTAACTATATCTCATACAAAATATTAGTTCATCCAGCCCCAGGCCCATAAAGGTAGTGGTAAAATGTACACTGTGATAAGATTTTCTGGTCATTGAAACAACAATATTTTAGAAAAGCATAATGTAAATCAAATATTCTTTTCTCTAGATGGAAAAACAACTTGGAGATGAAACTGAGGGCCTCAAGGAAATTCATATGCTGTTCATAATCCTGCAACAATTAAACCATAACTAAAGCAATTAGAACTACCCAAAGTTGCTAAGTAATTTGTGAAGATTTTTGCATAGTTTCAAGTACTTACAGTAAAGATATTTGCAGGGCTAATATCAAGATGTTGACAACTATTAAGCATGAATCTTATCCCAAGATATTCATTGGGATGCATTGTTGTTTTCAGTATCAGATGTTACACATGTAGCGGGCACTGCTAACCGAATGGCTCTTCTCTTTGAGGAATAATCTGCAATAAAATCCTTTCAGTCCCAAATTTCATCAAGCATTTAGCATGTCCTATATATTAGTTGTTGCAGTTCTGCTAATAAATGAATAAACAAACAAAGTCATGTTGAAATAATTCTACGAACAGTTTTTGAAGTACAAATGTAGATTGTATTAAATGCAATCAACAATCATACGAAACAAATTGAATAAGTTTTTCTTGTTAAATTTAATTATCAAATACGACAGACAAACGAGTTTTTAAGTAAAAATGACTATAGAAAACATTAGTTTCGTTGCATTACAACTACCCAGTCACCCATATTGAAACATCATAATTATACAAATTGAAGAAAATTTTCTTGCTTAATCTATAAAAAACGACAAACAAGTTTTTAAAGTAAAAATAATTAACAGAAAATAACAAGTTTCCGTACGTGCACCTTAATTATCCGTCTTTTTGGAGCTTTAATCCACACATATTAAAACATCATTAACATCCAACATTCAATGAAGTCTAAATATATAACAATCAATGAAGTCTTAAATGACAAATTATAATGCATGTACTTAGAGTTATAGATTGGAAATAATCATCAAAAACAAAATAAAGTAACTAAAATAGGAGATCAAATAAGGATAGTAGACACCTTCAAGAAAGACACTGCATAGAGTCAAAATTTTAATCGTATAAAAATATCTTATAAGAAATCTTAAAGAAGAGAACCAACTTCATCAAATTTAGACTCTAATCCAAAATCAATATTAACCTCAACTATACCATGTAGATTTGATAAGTAAAACTAATCTATTCTACCTGAATATTTAAGGAATTATAATTTTGGCCTTCAATCCAAAATCCATCTTAAAAGAAATTACACTTATCAAGAATCAGATTCTTTAACCTATAATTGGGTTAAGAAATATTAAAATGATCTAAATTACAATTTTTTAAACTTATGATATCTATCAGAGGGCAATTAATCAATATACTCATAATTGAATCCATACTTATCTCTATCAAATCCAAACAAACACTTCTAAGAACTCTAAAGTCTATAAACTTAGAAACATCAAAACAACATGAAAACAAATTCAAAGACAATAGAGCCTTAGGTTGATAAAACTCTGAAGGTAATTCAAAATAATATTGATGACTTTCGAATCGATCATCTCTCCACAAAAGATTATAAAAATTGATTTCCAACTCTCTCACATTATGAGAAATGGCAAAGGAAACAAAGGTTTTTATATAGGAAATAAAATCATGAGGATTTCAAAATGCTAATGAAAATTTTTTGAATACCTTTCTTAGGATAGTTTACTATAAACTATCTCACAAAATCAATGAATGTATTTCTCTGAATCATTTGGTTTTCTTTACTTCCTCTAAATTCAATAAAAAAGTTCTCATTGAACTCAAGGTTTGTTGTTTATTGCCAAATATTAACCCATTGCTTGGACATAATACATGTTCTTGTTGCGTCTTTAGATGACAAAAAAAAAATAATGATAAAAACAAGTAGAGAGTTTGTTAGCTCATTATGCAGACACCCGATTTTTGGATGCAGGATTATGGAAGTGGCTCGGGAGTTCAATGACGAATACAGTCTGATAAATGATCATTCTCTATACTTAATTGTTGATGAAACAAGATGACCGAAATTATATAACGCTTTACGACCCTTTAATCAACTGCTCGGTTCTTCACAATAGACCAATTGACCGATTGAATATAGAATGGATCCATATTTTAACAAACTTTACTGGCCCAAATGAATCACTGGCCGATCCATCTCAAAGAGCCAATCGGTTCTTCTTAATGAACCAATCGGTTCTGTGTTCCCTGGCAGAGTATAATTATGACTATTCTTTGTAAAACGATTGATTTAACATATAATTAGTAATGGGGTGCTCTAATCCTCGTTACTATATAATCTAACTTATAAAGATATTAAAGGGGGAGGCCACAAGTTGCATGGGAGAACACTTAGCAAAATACACACAACACAGAGAGAAAAAGGAGGAAATGAAGAAGAACCGGGTCGGTTTCAAAAGGTTCTAGCTTTCTCAAAAATTTTGATCATCTTCTCATCAACACAGTATAAACCTATGATTTGAGGGCAACCAACCATCCACAATCATCAGAGCATCATTTTCATTAAGTTTGGTTGTATATTTTGATGGTTTATGTTTCTTTGAAACTTCTGTAACTTTCATGTTGATTTTGAACTATCTCCGTTTCACTTTTTTGTTTATATTTTTAACATTTTGGTGATGAGGAGTTGTTGTAGGAATAAACAGAATGGATTTTGGAGCTATAAATCCCTACATACGAACCAAGATGTGTTTTTGGTTCATTTGTCTCTAGATCCTATAAAACCCATCTTTTTTGTGTTTTTATAGTTTATATAGCTTCATTAGGACTCTCCTTACTGCTGTGTATATTCCTTTTGCTGTGGTTCATAATAAACAGGTTGCTACAAGTTTTGGAAGTTTCGGTCCTTCAGTTATAGCACCAATCGGCTCTTCGAAGATTTCCTGCGGCTCTTTGAACATCCGATTGATTGATCTATTTCTTTAGATCAGCTGATCTATTTTATTAGATGAAATAGATCGGCTGATTGATTGTGGTACAAGAAACAAAAAATAATATTGGGCTTGGGCCTATAATTGAGAAATGGTCGAATCATCACCAAACAACTGGCCGGCACATCGAAATCATCCTTATGATGTTTGTTATGGAGATCAGATTCTGGAAATGCAAAAACGACTGATCCTTCAAGATCAACTGACCAGCTCTTCTCCAAAGGACCGATCAGTTAATCGGTAAGTCTCTTTGACTTTTATTATCTTTATGTCGTACTCTGTATATTAATCACTGAAATAGTTATTTAGACTAACTAATCAGCTTAATTAATTTAACCTGGTATATGATAGGTTATAACTGGTAGAAAAGCATTTCCCCTTTCCTTTCTCTAAGGGTGTATGGATTATTTACCATATTTGTCATATTTATCCCCGGGTAATTATCTATAAATAATTAATGTGCAAACATTAATCCTAAAACAATATAAAATTAACTAGAAACTGACAATGGATGTAAAGCATGTAAATAATCAGGTAAATAATTAATTTGGTAAATATAGTCAAAACTAATATAAAAACTCGCCAAATACAACCCACTACATTTAATTTGATTAGGGGTAATCAAGTGGATTAATCCAGGAAATGAACTGGCTAGAAACAATTTAGGGATGACTATTCATCCAATATTTTATTGGGCAAAAGTGCAAAAACGCCATCAATGTTTGGGACAAAGTACGGATCAGCAACTAAAGTCTAAAAAAGGACATTTAACTGCTTAATTATGTTTTTTCAGACAAATCCACCATTAAATAAACAAACATAACGTCTCCTCTGTTAAGAGGATTACGTGGCAAGTTAGTGACCCCACACTAACAGTAAAAAAAATTAAATCAAAACCGAAAACCCACCCAGGAATTAACGAGCACCTCTTTCCCCTTCTTCTCCCCTTTCTTTTGCTCACCATCAAAAACCACTGCCACCACCATGACCTTCAACTAAATGTTATTTGACCTTATCATTGGGCCCTAGTTGAATTGCATAAAGGTCTTTTATTAAAAATTAGTGCCCATGGTTATTTAATGAATCAAAGAGAATCTATCAACTTGCCACCTTGTCACTGACGACAATTTTACTCTTCTTCTTGTGGAATGCCATCAAGAGTTTAAAGAAGAAAATTCCTTCACTTCCACCAGGTCCTCATGGCTTTCCAGTACTCGGATATCTTCCATTCCTCGGCACCGATCTCCTTAAGAAATTCATAGAATTGGCTGTCATTTATGACCCTATCTACAAGCTTTGGCTAGGTAACAAATTATGCATCGTAATCAGCTCACAGTCACTAGCTAAACAAGTTGTTCGAGACCAAGACACCACTTTTGCTCACCGGGATCCACCAATCTCTGGAGAAATCGCATCATATGGTCCAAATGACATAGTCTTTTCATTCTACAGTCCTCGATAAAAAAAAGATGCTCAAGGTATTTGTTCGTGAAGTGCTAAGCAATGCAAGTCTTGATACCCTTTCTTCTTTGAGAAAAGAAGAAGTTAAAAGAGCGATCAGGAACGTATATTCCAAAATTGGAGAGCCCATTGAAATTGGTGAGTTGTCTTTTGTAACGAGTATAAATACAGTGATGAAGATGCTTTGGGGCGGTATACTAGAAAATGCAGGCGATAATTATACTGGTACAAAGTTCAACATTATCCATTTTGATTTCTTGATTTTTTTTTTAGTTTTATTCTGCATTTTCTAAAATTTTTTGGCATTTCTTTACTTGGGTTTGTGTTGATTTTGGTTAATTTTGTTAAAGTTTTAATCTTGTTATGTGTTTATGCTCTCTCTGTTTTATAAGATTTTGAGAATTTTTGGATTGTTTTCGTTTTTATGGCTCTCAAACATTCCATTTATTTTCTTGAAAATCAACAATCCTAACTTGATTTCGCTCTAGCATAATCTTTTAAACCTTGAATCTCTTGGCTTCATTTTTATCCTAAGAGCAAATTCCATGGCAAATCTTTGAAATGTTTTTGTTTCCTTTTGCCAAGTCCTCTTTTATTTACGTATTGCCTTGGATTTTACACTCTTTAACAGGACTGCATAATGGTTATTTCTTTATTCTTGCCTTGGGTTCTCTTTTTTTTCTTCTTTTCTTCTTTTATGGTATTTTCTGCCTTGCTTTGTTATGTTGTGTAAATGTTGTAAATCTGAATGTGTTTTGCAGGAGAAGGCCTTGGATCTTGATGTGGTGGCGGTGGTGGTTTCCAGTGGTCTTGTTGAGTCGGAGAAGAAGGAAAAAGGGACTCAGGGATTTTGATTTAATTTATTTTTTTTACTGTTAGTGTGGGGTCACTAACTTGCCACTTAATCCTCTTAACAGAGGAGACATTATGTCCGTTTATTTAATGGTGACTTTTTTCTGAAAAAACGTAATTAAGCAATTAAATGTCCTTTTTTAGACTTTAGTGGCTGATCCATACTTTGTCCCAAACATTGATGATGTTTTTGCACATTTGCCCTATTTTATTCGGTGTAATTATTACTTTCTGGGTGTTTATCACTTTCCTAATTGTTATTGAAAATTATAGAAAGTAATAATCGATTTAATTAATTAAATGGGAATTTGCCTAGGATACCTCCTTTTCTATGCTTTCAGATAGTCAAATGACTTCTCTTGTTGACATTTTTTCTATGGATGAAGTCCATGCTGCTCTTCTTTCTTATAATGAAAATAAGGCGACAATGCCTGATGGCTTTAATTTCTACTTTTATAAAAGAGCTTGGCCTATCTTCAGAGATGAGATTATGAAGCTTTTTAATGTTTTTTTTTCTTAGGAGTCAATGTCAGGTGACTTAAATCATTCTTTTATTATGCTTGTTCCCAAGATTGTAGGTGCTAATAATCTTAATATCTTCCGACCCATTAGTTTGATCAATGAGATATGTAAGCTGGTGTCAAAGGTTCTTGTTAGGTGTCTTTTTCCTATGATTCCTCACCTTATTTTTGTTAATCAGCATGCTTTTATTAGAGGAAGAAACATTCATGAGTGCTCTTTTATAACATATGAATAGATCCATTTCGTTAGTAAGTCCAAACAACCTTTTCTTCTTTTGAAGCTGGACTTCCATAAATCTTTTGATTGTGTCTCTTGGAGATTTCTT
Organism: Bocquillonia castaneifolia; assembly: GCA_948193215.1. Lineage (NCBI taxonomy): Eukaryota > Viridiplantae > Streptophyta > Magnoliopsida > Malpighiales > Euphorbiaceae > Bocquillonia > Bocquillonia castaneifolia. The sequence continues at coordinate 5,554 of CANYLF011855208.1, read as the reverse complement.
TCTGTAGTGATGGAAAAGATGAATTTCATTGCCAAATGGATTAACTGGATTATAACACTATTGTCCACTTCTAGAATCTCTTCTTTTGTGAATGGATCACCTACTTCTCCTTTTATGTTGCAAAAAGGAGTGAGATAGGGTGACTCCTTTTCCCCATTTCTCTTTAATATTGTGGTTGAAGGCCTATATCAATTATTTAAAAAGCAGAGTCTTTGGGTCTTTTAGAAGGCATATGTTTTGATGATCGGTTAGATTATTTATCTTTGCTCCAATTTGTAGATGATACTTTGATTTTTTTTTTTTTGCCTAATAATGAGTTGATGATTAAGAATGCTCTTCCCATCTTGTATTACTTTGAGCTTATTTTGGGACTCAAGACTAATTTTAGCAAGAGCTTTTTATCAGGATTGAATATGAATGACGATTCTATTAAAGAGGTAGCTTCTAAGTTTGGGTGTAAAATTTCTCCTTTGCTATGAAATATCTTGGCTTGCCTCTTTCTTTTATACATATCAATAGCAAGCTTTGGGATCCTATTGTTTAGAAATTTCAACATACATTAGCTCACTGGAAAGGCCAAGGAGGTTAGTTCTTGTTAAATCAGTCCTTGTTGGTATCCACATTTATTTTATGTCTATTTACTCTATGCCCAAGTCCATTTAAAACTATCTTCAAATCATCATGAAAAATTTTCTTTGGAGAGGTTCTTCTAAGAGAGCTATTTGTAAAATTTCTTGGACCTCTATTTTTAGAAGTTTTAATTCGGGGGGATTGGGTGTCACGCCTATTAATGATTTGAATCAAAGTTTGCTTTTTAAATGGATTTGGAAGCTTATATCAATCTCTCACGATTCCTTGTGGTATAGAATTGTTGTGTCATCCTCAGGAATTCATCACTAGGCTACTTTTGTTAATGGAAATGTTAAAAATTTATCTCATGTTTGGTATGGCATTGTCAAAAGCTATGTAGGTGATCAAGAAGCTTGGTTTTTGTTCTTGAGCAGTGTTACTTTTAGATTGGGCAATAGTGAAAAGGCTAAATTCTGGTTTGATTCATGGTTAACTCCAGAACCTTTAACAAAATTATTTCCAAGGCTTTTCAACTTAAACAAAAACCATTCCTCTTTGGTGGCTTCTCTTCTTCAAGATGACTGGAATTTCACTTGGAGGAGAAGGTTGAAATTAAGTGAAAAAGAGGAGCCACAACTTCTTCAGAACTTGATTAGTTCGGTGGTTCTTAATGGAGATGATTCAGGTGACACTATTCTTTAGTACTACTTCATCCCCCTTTTGAGCAATTTGGAAGACCAAGGCTCCTCGTGTGGCTTGCATTTCATGGGAGAATTGCTTCTAACAAGTTTCTCTCTTCTAAAGATATTGAGCTTCTACATGGTCCTACCAATTCTTTAACAAGAATACTTTAAAAATCAATGTAGTGTCATATTAAAAAATCTTAGTTGACTAATGTAACTTTTTGTCATTTTTTTCTCTTTTTTTGAAAAGTTTTTTTTTCTATTTATGTTTTAACAAAAAATGAGTATACATATAAATTGGAGTTACTTTGAAAAGAACAATAGTTTTTTTTTAAAAGGCGTGCCTAGTTTGGTAAAAAAAACTACAAATTTCATATGGTTATTATTTTTTTGAAAGAGAATGAAATTCATTAAAACGGGAAATCAGATACGTAAATCATTTCCACTTCAAGTGGAATGTTTGAACACCACACTCTACAGCTCAAAAAGTAACTAAATCCACTTCAAGAGAAATTCACAACAACAAAAATGCTAAAAACAAGAACGTATTTTCAAAATCCATGTTCACAAATTTTTATCTTGAACCACCAGAACATTTAGGCTTTTAATAAGAAGTTGACAGTCAAACTCCACTTGAAGGTTATTGAATAAATTCAGATGCTTTTGAGATAGACCAAACATAACAGCTGTTGCCACTGCACTATTAACTTCCATTTCATGATCATGTTTTTGGCAACCTTCCAATACAAGCCAACCCGTTGAATCCCAAATGGCAAAACCAAGACCAGTACAACCATTCTTATTGAGGCATCTAAATTAAGCTTACAATGGCATTTTTTGGAGGACCGATCTCACTGAAGATCTAATCCCTGCATTTTAGTTTCCAGAATTCGGGTATTCAAATTCAACTTAAGAGTATTGGCATTCATGTATTCCTGAATGATCTTATGTGCTTTTTGCAAAATTGCAAGAGTATCAAGTACTTTTTATTGGAAGAGACAGAAACTTTAGTTATTCCACAGAGCCTAAAGAAGCATTAGAACCTCTTCAATTTTTTTCCTTGGAAATAACATTCAGTAGTTCACATAGCCACCTTCTATATCAACATCATCAATACCTGAAAGATACTCTACAACATAACTTTTCTCCTATACCTTACCTTAGGAAAATCTCGGAAGGCATGCTCAAGAGATTCATCTTGTTGGCCACACTGTTTACGACTGATATCAATTTGTATTCCTAGAAGGAGAAGATTCCAGAAATGATGGAAAAAAATGAATGATCTTTGTATGGATTTTGAATCTCCATAATTATTTCCAATTAAATTTGAAAAGATTGGATTGCATTGTATCATTCTGGGACGAAAGTTTTCGGTGAAGAGCTTTGTAGTAACCACTCCTGACGTTGTAATAACCCGATTTATTATGAGGTCATGTCCAAATGTCTTGAGTTTTGCAAGTTGATAACGAAATTCTAAGAATCTAGCTTTGTTCTTCCATAGTAAAATTTGAGTGAACCAGATTAGTGGTCCAAGACCAGCTGTCCTCGTTAATTAGCTCTGCCATAAGAACTTCCGCATCCAATACATTAATTGGATATTAAAGTTTAAATTATGGAGCCTCTGGAATTCAAGCATCTCCCCAAATTTTCACATTGCGCCCATTTCCTATTAGCCTCTTGCCACCTTCCTCCATCACATTTTTTGTAGCCATAAGACTTCTATAAATAAAACTTGCAACTGGATTGTTAAAGGCTTGCAAGAAAGATGATATGGAGAAGTATTTAGCTTTTAAAACTTGAGATATGAGAGAATTTTCGTCTCTTATAAAACGCTAACATTGCTTGGACTCTAAGTCCCGAAAGTGAAAACCCTCGTCTTTTTAAACTTGTAAAGACGAATCCACTTACATTAATGCAACCTTCTCTCATCATTTCTCTATCCTCACCAAAAAATGGAAATCAACTCCTCTAACATAACATATGATTTACCTCCTCAAGAAAAAGAAAGCAGCTCATCATGTAATTTGGGATTGATTGAGCCACTGATTTGATTAGATTTTCTTTGCCTGCTTTGGATAAGAATTTCTCTTTCTAGCCTTTGAGCTTCCTGCCAACTCTAGCAATAAGTGAGTCAAACAACAAGCTTTTAATTTTTCCTACCAAAAGAAGCCAGCAGTCCAAGATACTTACAATGCTGATCCACTTATTTTACTTGGAATGTTTATTGAATAAAAAAGCTAAGGATGGTTCCACATTTGGACTAAATGCAATCTCTATTTTCTTATAATTTATTGTTTGTTCTAACTCCAACTCATAATTTTTTATAAGCCTTGCTATCACTTAAGCTTTTCGAATAGATACTAGTCCCAAAATTGTACTATCATCAGCAAAAAAAAGAGATGAGAAATTGATAAGGTTGTCCTTCAAATTTTGATGCCATGAAAGGCACCTGAACTTTCAGCTTGCTATATGAAGGAGGAAAGAACATTTGTACAGAAAAGAAAAAGATATAGAGAGAGTGGGTCTCCCTGGTGAATGCCACGTTGAGGAAAATTTTTTTTCCAGAGGCTCACCATTAAGAAGTATTGAATAGGATATCGTTGACACACAATGCAAAAAAAGATCAACACATTTATGATGAAAACCAAGCTTAAGAATGACCCTTCTCAAAAATTTGATTCTATTCTATCATACGCCTTACTCATGTATAATTTGATAGCAAATAACCCTTTAGTTCCCATAGTTTTGTGTTTCATATGGTGAAATAATTCAAATGCAATGAGAGTGTTAAATGTTATAAGATGACACGGGATAAAAGCAGATTGGGTTTGGGAAATTACTTGGGGATGACAGACTTTTAGCCTATTAGTTGTAGCTTTAGTGACTGATTTGAAAATGACAGTGAATAAGCTGATAGGTCTAAAATCTTTGGCATGCAAAGGTTTTTTAATTTTAGGGATAAGAGCGATGAATGTGTGATATATTGACCTAGGACATGCATCATTATTCAGAATATTCAGGACCTTAGAAATCACAGAACTTTTAACAATTGGCCAAAATTGCTTACAAAAAATTAGGCATACCATCAGGACCTGCAGATTTTGTCTGATGCATTTGTTTAAGTGCGTAGATGTTTTTCTGACTCATATACATCTCTAGCAATTTATCATTCATTTGAGCTACAACCTTCTACTTCCTAAAGTCTAGAACACTTCCATAGTTAGATGGTCCTGAGCCGATGATAAAAGAAATAAAAAAATCTGGGGAGAACTTTAGAGATTATTTTATTGTCTTTATGATTAACACCCTCCTTATGAATGATCCTTGAATTTCATTTGACTTCCTTCTATTATTGACTTTTTTTATTGAAACATTTTGTATTTTTATCCCCTTCTTTCAGCCAAAGCATTCTACTCCTTCGTGCCCACATTTCTTCCTCCCGCTGATAGAGTTCATTCATCTTCCTCTCTATATTTCTTTGTTTAATTACTATTTACTTAGCTTGGAATCATTTTTAAAGAGAGTTAAAATGCCTACTCAACTTTGCAATTTTAGAATGAACATATCTAGACTTCTCTTTTTCCCATTCTTTTAACTCATGTGCACTAACCATGAGCCTTTCTTCTACTTCTTGACCCGACCTCCATGCATTAGCCACTATCTCTTGGACTGATTCATCTTAGAGCCACATCTACTTAAAATGGAATGGCCTATTATTGTTTTCTCCCATTTGACAAATGTTTCAACCTTAGTAAAATAGGACAATGATTAGATCTTTTCCTGAGAAAGGAAACTACTAATTGAGAGAAAAGAGAAATCCATTCTAAGCTGTCTACAGATCGATCAAGTCGTTCTTGGATGTTATTAGAGCCACTTTGTGTAACGTCCATAATTAATTATGCATCTAAGTATGATTAATCATTTCAATAAGTATTGGAATCATTAGTATGTTAGATTTTGTTAATTGAGGTTGATTCATTGGTGATTATGAGTAGGAGGGATGTAATTGAAAGAAATAATAGTTGGAGGTGGTAAATGGTAATATTGGATTTGTTTGAGGAGTTATCTCTTGATGGTTCATTTCTATAAATTGTGTATCATTAAGTATAATTGTGTAAAATAGAATTGATGGGAGTTAGATTAATTGAAGGACTAGATTGCAAGAAAAGTTGAGGAGCTATTTGTAAAAGAAGTATGAGAGTTGGATTAGATAGTTAATAGAACTAAGTTCAAGGAGTGGTGTAGGGAGATTGTTTCTAGAAGAAGACAAGTGGCTTGGGGAGAGTAAGAGCAAGACAAGT
>CANYLF011855084.1:0-16793 GCA_948193215.1 Bocquillonia castaneifolia | reverse complement strand
GTTACCCATTTTCTCGTAGAAATGAGCTGAAGAAAATAAAAATAATAATAATAATAATAAAAGAAAAAATAATAATTATTATTATTATTATTATTTCAAATGTGCTAAATATTTTCAAAACATGATTTTGGCCTAATTTAGGATTCGAACAAATGTTCAAATATTTGTCTGAACCCTAATACGGCCCAAATAAACCAAGAAATCATTTTAAAGCCCATTAGGCCCAGGACTGAACATCCGGCCGAATGATTAATGGTCCGGCCGGATGTTCATTGCTGTCAAAAGTAATAATTGATGAGGAGCGTCTGCAAGATCCGACAGGATAATGGGTAATGATATGCTATTACCCTACCCACTTACAAAGCAGATTCTCCATGTCTTAGGGTAACCCTAAACTTCCCTAGATATAAATAGAATAAGATGAGAAGAGAGAAAGGACGGCTAACATTAGGCGAGAGAGGGACAAAAAAAAAGGGAGATAACAGAGGAAAATAATGTTTTGACAGAGGTTTTACGACGGTTTTCTAAAACTATCTTCTGGATTTCTTAATCATTCAATAGCTCATTTACTACCCGAAGCGGTAATCTATCTCATTTATGAGGGCAACCAACCATTCACGAGCCATCCATACATCAGAATAAGCATATTTTCTTATTATTTTTACTTATTTTTACATTCTGTGATTTTTATGTTTTTCTCATACTAATTTTGTTTAATATTCTGATTACATATATGAGTTCTATGTGAAACCTGGAGCGTTTTGGACATCTCACATTCAAGTTTGGAGATACTGCAACCTATTCCAAAATATTACACTGTCATTTTTCTTAGATTTTTAGTTGTTGTTATAATTTGTTTTGGACGACTAGATTAGTTCCTCAGAGGTCTCTATACACTGTCAATAGCTTGTACATTATAAATATATCAGAACATGTAACATTTCAAAGAAAACAGCTTGGAGAAGACGGATTACAAGTCCGGCCGAATGTTCAAACATCTGGCCGGATGATTGCAAATGTCCGGCTGGATGTTCACTTGGTACCGGATGTCCCAACTGCTTGCTTAAATTTAAATATTTGGGCCTGGCACATGAAGAACATCCGGCCGGATGATCAAAGATCCGGCTGGACCTTTACGATGCAGGGCAGGAAATGAAGATTCTTAAGTCGTGAGCCTCCCAAAGCTTCAAGGTCAATCGGTCTGTCCTCTCCTGGGTAGATCGGTCGATCGGTAAGATTTCTTTACATTTTTAAACTAATCAGCTAGATCTATTTGTAAAACAACTAATTGGACATTTAATTAATCGAATCCGGTAAATAAGTAAATAAAAATGGTAGAAATTCATTTCTCCTTTCCTTTCTTTAAGGTTGCATGTTTATTGTTATTATTTTCATATATCCCAGAAAAATATAAAAAAACTGGATTAATGTGCAAATATTAACCCCAAAAATAAAAAGAAAAAATAAAAATAAGTTAGAAACTAACTGTGGATGATTTATAGGTAAACAAATAAGGAAATAATCCATCCGGTAAATTATTACTAAAATAAGTAGAAACTAATTAACTCCAGCCAGCCGCACTTAATCAAGTAGGGTTAATTACAGAGGATTAAGTGCAGATCTAAAATTGATTAGAAACAATATTAGGCAGGCCCATTCATCGCATTCTACTTTCTGGGTGATTGACAGCTTTATATTGTTTGTCTCTGTCAGATGATAATGACCATATTACTTAATTAAATGGAAAATTGCCACAAGTATGGATGACTCATTCCGAACCCAGAAAATCATCTGGTGTGATGATAAATGGGATTTTCCCTAAAAGGAATCTACCTATTTGTTAATCACTAGGTGATCCTGAAGCAATTCGGGTAGCGACTCCACATTTTTCATAAAATCTAAAAATCCATTTAGTGGGTATGTCACCATTACTATTGGACACCAACCGACGGGCAACATCAATTAAAGATGCGTCCCGGGTGCTCTATCCATAGTGGCGACTCCACTGGGGAAGTTTTTACAAATAAAAATGAATGAAGATTCCGAGCAATTTCCCATCTTTTTAATTAATTTTGTCATTGTTTTCTTTCGCATTGCACGCAGTTCTGCATTCTCTAGGGTCCCTATCAAACCCCGATACCATCTATATTGCTACCCAACGATTTCACTCATTTCTTGGGTTGTATTATCGGTGGACCACTCACAATGATTGAGTATCCTACCCGGCTTACCATCCTGGCGATCGTTAATAAGTCGCGGTTAATGGGAAACTCACACTGGTTCTCCTACCATCTTAGTAATGGTTAATGGGAGTCAAACTCTATGGGAGCCCAACTCTATGGGAGCCTACTTAGCCGAACCAAAAAGTCAAAAGCCCAGCATGTAATGACCAATAGAAGTTTCCACTAGGTTGTACCCGCTAATTCTATATGTTGTGATGTTGCCATGAGTATTTATGATAATCAAGCCTAAAAGCCTATGCTGAAACTCTGACAGTCTAAAAGTGAGAGTGGGGGTAAAAGGATAACAGACTGGATTATCATTGATGCTATTAGACAGTTAGAGAGAGTATTTATATACGACGGTACTATCATCCCTTACTGATGAATTAAAGTACCCCAGCCTACCTAGGAAATGGACTTTTGACCAATCAAATATGTGTGTAGGAGAAATAATGTTGGAAGGCCTACCAATTGGCAGTATTTGTTACATGTACAGCTAACGAGTTTTCTTATTTTCTTGTCATACATACATGCATACATATATACATGCACTTGCATGTCATGCATCACTAGAACCCTTCTGTTTTGTAGGCAATTACAAGATGGCCAACAACATTAGCATCCAACAAATCCGCAAAATTGTGAGAGATGAGGTGCGGACCATGTTACAAGAATTCTTGTGGATGCAACTTCAGAACCGTCCAGTAGATCACCCTAGAAAGCATGAGGAGGCTGACAAATGCACATCTCTAAAGTGTGAGATCCAGAATTTGACTAACAAATATGCATCCTTGAAACATGAGATCCAGAGCTTGATTAATGAAAAGGAGGTGCTGGAGCGAAAAGATGAAGGGTTTTGCCCTAACGATAAGAGTCTACCTGAGATCAATGAGGGGGCTTCTAGCCATCCTCCCATCCAAATGGGAATGTCACCCCAAAGATGGAAACATCAAGTTCTCATGTCACCAGCCCAAAAAGGATGTGTCCAGACAAACCTTCGTAAGTTGAATAAAATGCAACCTGGCAGTGTTAAATCAATTCAAAATCCTCGCACGTTTTCCAAATTTGACCAACCATTCTCTGAAATCCTTGAAAAACTAGAAAAAGAATGTCTAATAAAACCTGAACCCTCTAGATTTCCACCTAATCCAAGTTCTCCTAGATATAGCCTTAATGCCTACTGCAGCTTTCACCAAACCCAAGGACATTTCACCGATGATTGTGTGAAACTTAAACACACCATCCAAGACTTAATCAATGCTGGAAAAACCTCTGCACATGGCAGTAGCCTTTTTGTTGGTCAGGCATTCACCAACTTCAATCAACCACTCTCTGATATATTTGAATGCTTGGAAAAATAGGGTTTGCTCAAACCTCAACCCGCTAAGAAGCCTGTTAACATAAGTTCTCACAACTATATCCACGGGGCTTATTACACATTTCATCAGGTAGATGGCCACTATGCTGACAAATGCATGAAGCTTAAGCATAAGTTCCAAGTCTTGATCGACGAAGGCAAGATCATAGACCACGAGATGAGGCAAGCCAGTACTTAGAGCGGCGATGATTGAAAGTCCGGTTCTTAGCTCAACTTTCTGAACATGTATCATGCTTTTCCAATAATGTTGTTGTCCCTATTTTTTAGTCAGTGATAGAACATTTGTTTCCTCCTGTTTAATTAGTATCTCATTCATGGCATGAATGCACTACATCAATCATTTATAATCTTGTTTGACAATTATCCATATCATGATGGTTCATTTAACATTGCTACAAAGCTTGAAAGTATCATTACAGAAAAAAAGGGAAAGAAGAAAAGAAGAAGAAGAAGAAGAAGTAGGAGAAGAGCAAAAACGTCAAGCAGAGCACCAATAAAGGATTGTCGGTCTTGGAGATCACCTCAAAACATCTCAGGCTTCTCAAAAATGCTTCCGGACATGCTCCCTCACAAGCTGAAATAAAAGGTCAAAATCTCTTTGTGACTCAAATAAAAAAAAAGCCTGATGAGTTGAAAAACCATTCATGGGTGGCTCATGCAAAAGTTAAGGCAAGCCTGCTAAAGTGAAAACCTCACAAAGAGGTGCCTTAGGCAAAAAGACAAGGTAAAAAAAATGAATGAATGAAAACGAGGAAGTAGAGAGATTCAAAACAAAAGCATACCTAAGTGACTATGAAGCATGACCAAAACAGAAAAAAAAAATGGAAGCAACTGGAGGTTTCCCAATGAATGTGTGATCAACCAAGACTTAAGAATGAATTTTTGAATCACAATACCAAGCCCTAAAAGATCAGCAGAGCAAGAACTCCATTGATCCGGATAGCTTGACCCTTTGTGATAATAACCTTAAAATGCGCTAAAGCACCGACAAACGATAGCTTGTGCAAAGAATCAACATGATGCCAAAATTGATCAAGCCTGTATGAAAGGGCAAAGAAAATAAGTGAAGAGTGAGATCCTGAATTGATTGTTAATCATTAAATCCAAAGAACACAATATATGATGACAACGGCACCAGGTCTAGCATGTAAAGTACATTTTTCTGACATTGTTAAATGAACTAGAATTGATTATTTAATGTCATCGCAATAATACCAGGAAAAGAAATGCTAAGTGAACAAGATGAAACAGATATGAGACTAGCAACAACGCATTATTTGAAATGTCGAGTCAACCAAACGATCTCCAAGGACACAGGGGGCAAAAATAGTTGTGGGTCAACTTCAGAATTGATAAGTAGCTCAGGAATGCTAAGTTTCCACCATGGACATGGTCATCAACTCCAGACAACAATTCTCTTCATTGCTCAATGAAGATGATGTTCCTTTTCACTGCCTTACTGCAGGTTCCTCTCAATATGTCAACTGGATTTGTCTTGCTCAGCACTCCCTAGACTCTGGACCTTGAAACCAGCTACACTAATTTCTGATGATACCCCACAATGCCATGTCACAAGCCTGCAACCAACACTATTGGTACCTCCTTGAAGTTAGCTGGGGGCATGATCAAGAATGACTTTTCCCGACAACCATATCTGTAAAAAGAGAAAAAGAAAAAAAATGAAATGGCCTGATGAGTTGTAAAATCCCTTCGGGGGCAATTCATGCAAAAGTTAAGGCATAAAAAAAATAATAATAAATAAAAGCCCGATAAGTTGAAAACCCATTCGTGGGCGGCTTATGCAAAAGTTAGGGCAGCCTGCTAGGGTGAAAACCTCACAAAGAGGCGCTCTAGGCAAAAGTTAAGGCATGAACAAAATAAAATGAGGTATGGTTACCAGGAAAAGTAGGAGACTCCATAGAGAATTTAACTAGTCAGAACTTCAACAAGAATAGTCAAGATTTGATCAACACATCTTTCAAAAGTTGCTTGAATATTGTTATACTGGCCAATCTGGGGCAACTAAACATACAAACGCAAAATGAAAATGTTGGAGCTTCACTAGGACTATACAATGCTAGCAAGCTACCCACACAGGGGGCAAATGTCAGTCAAGGCTATCGAATACCCTGACGATCAAGACCAGCCACGACAAAACTCGTTCCTCAATGAATGGATATGATGGGTTGCACTGTCTTACACTTGAGAGGTCATTTTTGGATGCACAGAAGCATGAGACGAAATCTAGGTAAACAAGACCTAAATCTTCATTTCTTTTAGAAGGGCGAGAATTCTAGACAGGACCTCTAATCCTAATCAAACAAGAAGTATGAGGAACAATCATCAATCTGTATCTTCTCTATCATTGAAATGGTGGGGCAATCCATTGTTCAAACATCTTGAGGTGACAACAATAGAATGCAGTCTACTACGACTTTAGAGTATGCAGATGAAGAAACCTCGCATCAAACATGAGAAATGTAAACATTTGGCATAACGTATTTGCATAATAAGGAAGAACACCCCATTTATGCATAAATAGGAGAGATGACTAACATTACACATCCTGTAATGACACATCACATATATCATGCATACATCCATAACATGCATACAATGTACAGGCAGCTAGGAAAATCATGAAGATTCAATCAAAGGAACAAGAGCACTTTCACCTAGGAAACAACCTCGTGATAACCAGAGTCCACCTTGGAGCGACATGATGAATAACTCCGACTCAATGAAATAGAAAGAATAAATGGACTTCACCAAGAGTACATGAACATCAATACAAGACTAGCAAGACAAGATTAATGGAAACCATGTTGGGGGCAATCTTTGCCTAGACACTGTGCCAACCGGGTCGCATCATCCTTGCAGATGGGGGTGCTCCATCATAGAAACCATGGGTACAAGCAAACACAGATTAATTGGTCAGGAGCTAACATGGACTTCCAAGACGAGTCAAGAGAATAAGGCAACAGAAAGCTTGGGGGCAGGCAGAATGCCACTCATATACAGGCCAACATATCCCTAGATGGAGCAAAGCAAAGCTATTGAAACTCAGGGACAAGACGAGACCTTCTAATGACAACATCAGGCAAGCGACGTCAATAATGACTCACTTGACGAGTGATTGGCCTTGGAAAGAAAATAGTCGGCCAAACCAACACTGTAGAGAAATCATAATCTTCTTACAACTGAGAGGAATGTCAAGCGTAAATCTCATGGGCAGCACCGTCACAATCCGAATTAATCCAAAAGATGACAATCCGACTTGGTGGAATCATCCCGAAAGCAGCAAGCCATCTCCAGAAAGACCTGTTGATAGCAAATCACTCACTACTCAAAAACACAATCGGCAGCAATCCGCCATCAGCTCCAGAACTCCCAGTAAAACCGACAAGTCATCATCAGCTTTAGAACTTTTGGTGACAGCAAGCCACCAACAACTCCAGAACTTTTGGTGAAGGAATGCCACCATCAACTCCAATACTCCAGGTGACAGTAAGCCACCATCAACTCCATGACTTCAGAAGACATTAGATGTCAGAAGCAATTTTTACTGAAGACATTAGATGTCAGAAGCATTCTTGTCAAAAATATGAAAGATCAGAAGCAAGTAATTTTCAGAGGCTTAGATGCCAACGTTTTCAGAAAATTCATAAGTAATTTTCAAAGGCTTAAATGCCACATTTTTTAAAAAAATTCATAAGTAATTTTCACAGGCTTAGATGCCAACATTTTCAGAAAATTGATAAGTAATTTTCAGAGGCTTAGACACCACACATTTTCAGAAAATTCATAAGTAATTTTCACAGCCTTAAATGCCAGCGTTTTCAAAAAAATTCATAAGTAATTTTCAAAGGCTTAGATGCCGAAAATGTTCAAAGAATTTTCATAGGCTTAAACACCAATATTTTCAAAGTAAACTAGAAAATTCAGAAGAGGCATAGATGCCAAAATCACTTTGGAGAAGGCTGAAACGCATCTCTAGAAAATTCAAAAGGGGTATAGATGCCAAAACCACTATGGAGGAAGCTTAGACGTATCTCCAGAAAAAAAAAACAGAAGAGGCATAGACGCCACAACCACTATGGAGGAAGCTTAGATGTATCTCCAGAAGATTTAGAAGAGGCATAGACGCCAAAAACCTCTCTAGAGAAGGCTTCCATGCATCTCTAGAGAACTCGAGCTATATCCTTGGCCAGTATCCTAAATGGTTGGTTTGCTTTGTTTTAAATGCTTTGTCGTTGTTTATTCATATTATGGCTAACATTGCTAAACTCTGACAAAGCGGGGGCAAACTGTAGACACTAAGTTTTTGGATGGAGGTTCGTAGAAGCGGCTCGGGAGCCCAGTGATGAATACGGTCTACTTTGGACAACTCTGTTACCCATTTTCTCGTAGAAATGAGCTGAAGAAAATAAAAAAATAATAATAATAAAATAATAATAATTATTATTATTATTTCAAATGTGCTAAATATTTTCAAAACATGATTTTGGCCTAATTTAGGGTCCAAACAAATGTTCAAATATTTGTCTGAACCCTAATACGGCCTAAATAAACCAAGAAATCATTTTAAAGCCCAAAAGCCCATTAGGCCCAGGACTGAACATCCGGCCGAATGATCCAGCCGGATGTTCATTGCTGTCAAAAGTAATAATTAACGAGGAGCGTCTGCAAGATCCAACAGGATAATGGGTAATGATCTGTCATTACCCTAACCACTCACAAAGCAGATTCTCCATGTCTTAGGGTAACCCTAAACTTCCCTAGATATAAATAGAATAAGATGAGAAGAGAGAAAGGACGGCTAACATTAGGCGAGAGAGGTCACAAAAAAAAGGGAGATAATAGAGGAAAATAATGTTTTGATAGAGGTCTTATGACGGTTTTCTGAAACTATCTTCTGGATTTCTTAATCATTCAACAGCTCATTTACTACCCAAAGCGGTAATCTATCTCATTTCTGAGGGCAACCAACCATCCACGAGCCATTCATACATCATAATAAGCATATTTTCTTATTATTTTTACTTATTTTTACATTCTGTGATTTTTATGTTTTTCTCATACTAATTTTGTTTAATATTTAGATTACTTATATGAGTTCTATGTGAAACTAGGAGCGTTTTGGACGTCTCACATTCAAGTTTAGAGATACTGCAACCTATTCCAAAATATTACACTGTCATTTTTCTTAGATTTTTAGTTGTTGTTATAATTTATTTTGGATGACTAGATTAGTTCCTTAGGGGTCTCTATACACTGTCAATAGCTTGTACATTATAAATATATCAGAACATGTAACATTTCAAAGAAAATAGCTTGGAGAAGACTGATTACAAATCCGGCCGGATGTTCAATCATCAAGCCGGATGATTGCAAACGTCCGGCCGGATGTTCACCTGGTACCGGATGTCCCACCTGCTTGCTTAAATTCAAATATTTGGGCCTGGCCCATGAAGAAAATTCGGCCAGATGATCAAAGATCCGGCCGGACCTTTACAATGCAGGGTAGAAAATGAATATTCTTAAGCCGTGAGCCTCCCAAATCTTCAAGGTCGATCGGTTTGTCCTCTCCCGGGTAGATCGGTCGATCGGTAAGATTTCTTTACATTTTTATACTAATCAGCTAGATCTGTTTGTAAAACAATTAATTGGACATTTAATTAATCAAATCCGGTAAATAAGTAAATAAAAATGGTAGAAATTCATTTCTCCTTTCCTTTCTTTAAGGTTGCATGTTTATTGTTATTATTTTCATATATCCCAGAAAAATAAAAAAAAATGGATTAATGTGCAAATATTAACCTCAAAAATAAAAAGAAAAAATAAAAATACGTTAGAAACTAACTGTGGATGATTTATATGTAAACAAGTAAGGAAATAATCCACCTGGTAAAATATTACTAAAATATGTAGAAACTAATTAAATCCAGCTAGCCGCACTTAATCAAGTAGGGTTAATTACAGAGGACTAAATGCAGATCTAAAATTGATTAGAAACAATATTAGGTGTGCCCATTCATCGCATTCTACTTTCTTGGTGATTCACAGCTTTATATTGTTTGTCTCTATCAGAAGATAATGACCTTATTACTTAATTAAATGGGAAATTGCCCCAAGTATGGATGACTCATTCCGAACCCAGAAATCATCTGGTGTGATGACGAATGGGATTTTCCAGAAAAGGAATATACCTGTTTGTTAGTCACTAGGTGATCCCGAAGCAATTCGGGTGGCTACTCCACATTTTTCATAAAATTTAAAAATCCATTTAGTGTGTATGTCACCGTTGCTATTGGACACCAACCGATGGGCAGCGGCAATTAAAGACGCGTCCCGGGTGCTCTGTCCACAATAAGTAAATTATTTTTTTCAATTTTTTAAAAAATATTAAAATTCGTTAATGGATAAAAACTTAAACCCAAGCTAAATAAATAATTCTGGAACCAGATAAATTAATTTAAGGTCTTAACTATATGTTAATTAATTTAAAATTTTGGTTTAAGGTTATAAATAGTTAGAATAATAAAAGGAGGAAGATATGTTAATGAAGTAATCAAATACTTACAATTAAGTCTGCCAAGGAACTATTTAGGTAAAAAACTTTCAGAATTAATATCCAGAACAATCCCTAGGTTCTTTGATTAGTGTCACTGTAGCCCCACTCCCATTTCCTACGATAAATTTTGTTTCCGGCCACCTCCAGTTACAAAATTGGTGTCTATAGAAAGCTTGATTGATTTCCTATCTATCTATATAAATTTCCCCAATTTTTATTGTTGAAATTTGGAGAACTGAGCTTCGAAAGTTTAGACTCTTTTTGCCATCATTGTTTCACAAACTCTAACCATTGTTTGATGAAATTGACATCAGAATCATATTCTACAGCTTGAGTAGTGTTAGAATAGGCTAGCCTGCGAAGTTGACAAGCCAGTTTCACCGGTGATCGGACTTGGGTGGTGCCACCGCTTATGTTTGCCTAAATTGTAATTTTGGCAGCCTTAGGTGGCACGTGAAGAGAGTTTTAGAGGCCAAGGCGGTGCCTAGTGGCATAGCAGCGCGTGAAGGCACACATTTAATATGTGAGTTTGTATCATATTTATATTTGCTTATAGAATGCATTTCATTCTCTTACTATTACTAATAACATATCATGCAGATAGAAAGCATATTCATTTAGTTTAGATATATATGTATATATTATTCAGTAGCATTTATGATTATATATATATCCATTTACTATTATATATGTATATGTGTATTTGTTTCTACTGTTCTGAAGTGTGATTGTTGTGTTTGCGGACGGAGGATAGTTATGGAACGAGCTACTTGGTGGGTGTCACTAGGTTGTGTGCACACATGAGTCAGGTACATTTATTTGGATTTGATTTTGTGGACAGGGCTTGCTCGATGAGTCTCGGGTGCCGATCCTTATTGTTAAGACGGTGGCTTGCTCGATGAGTCTCGGGCGCGAGCTAATAAATGTTGGATTAAAAGAATTGTGTGGAATAAGATAGCCTAAAGGCTATAGAGGGAATTAGAGAGTCTAGGGTTTTTACTTTTGTCCTGCTCTATTGTTTGTAATTGTTGTGAATCACGAGAATGCTTGTGTGTATATATAGTATTTACATTTGAATACTTATATATAAATTATATATATAAATATATTGTATGTCTACTTGCTATTTAGGTTGCATCATATAATTACGATATTAATTCACTCATTGAGGTCTGACTCCCCTCAATTTATTTTTCTTAGTATTCCTCAACTCAAATCTCACCTATCAAGTCACTCTTCCAGCTTTCTTCTTCTCCAGCACTTTTGTGTATGTATTTATATTTGTACTCATATGTATCTTTTCTAGAGCTGCAATAGTAGCCCTTTTGCTTAAGATTGTGTTGTACTTAATGTCAGTCTGGAATTATATTTATATAGGCCATTATTACTATTTTTGTTTATGGATGTATTTGTATATGGATATTCTGAATGTGAGTAGCCTTTGAGGCTCTAGCTTGTGATGCTGGATACGATTATGCTGTTATGTGGAGATGATATTTATGTGATGCATATCAACAAGTTGCTGTAAATTGTATGGCCTGGTTATTTTATCTATGTTTATTAGGTTTCAGGCTAGCCACGAGTTTAGGTCATGACAAAGTTGGTATCAAAGCTTTTGGTTTAATTATTATATCTAGAATTGTTTAGTATAGCTTTAGAATTTTCTATAAAGCTACTGCAACATAGGATTCATACATGTCTTTACTATGTCATCCTTGTTTTAGAATTTAGTGTACCGTTAGGACTGTGTTTCTTTGTAAAGCTTGCCTTCTTTGTTTACAACACGGCTAGAAGAGTTAGAAATGTTGTATTAATTATTGGTAGATTTTAAATAGATATTATGCATGTGTAACTATAGTTATAGTAAAGATTATAGTAAGTAGTTTCACGTAATGATAGAAGATCTTGTGATGATGGTGATGTTCGGGACATATGCTAGTACACAAGGATACATTTTCTGAGAATGAACTGCAATGATGAGTTTTTGATATCTGTGAGGACTTATATCTATGAAGGAATTTACTATGATATTGATATAGGGTATTCTATAACTAGTGGCCATGAAACAAATTTTTATTATGATTTTACTATGATAAATAAGTTTTATTGTTATAAAAATGAATTCTTACGAAATATTTGTGAAAAGTTGTTTCTTTTAAATTGTTTTAGGACTTGATACCCATGTCCAGTGGAAGTGAACAAAAACATATTATAATCTGAACAAAAACATGTTATACGTGAGACATAAAGTTACAGAACACAACACTGCACAAAACATTTGATTTCAAGCCCCCGATAACAAAGTAATGAATGGGTGATGCGATAGAATCAACGACTGAAAATTTTGGTTCATCTAACGATAATAGATTATTAAGGAATGATTCTCTTGTCAGTGGCTACTCCATTGAGTAAAGCCTTGACCAGTGACACTGTTCCCTTTTATGATTTTGTGATGGGTACAAATCAAGAAATGATGGTAGATTTGGTGTTGTTAGAGGTGATGGATCTCAAAGAGATCCTTGGGATGGACTTATTATCCCAGCATTACACTACGTCGGATTGCAGAATGAAGGAGGTGATTTTCAGAAGTCCTAGTAATGAAGAGTTCAGATTTCGAGTTGAGAAATTTGATATGCCTCATAATCTAATTTCTACTATGGTTGGTAGGAAAATAGATTAGGCATGGTTGTTAGGGGTGCTTAGCACTTGTTAGAGACACATGTATGGAATCAGATAATGTAAGTGAAGTTTCAGTGGTGTGTGAGTAGCTCGATATCTTTTTAGAGGAGTTTACTACGGCTGCCACCTGATAGGGAGATTGCATGCTGCATGGATGTAGTAGTAGCTCATGTCTCTATTCCACTTTACTGAGTGACTCATGTAGAGTTAGAAGGGATAAGTAGTAGTTGCAGGAAGTGCTTTTTGAAGGTTCATCAGACTCAATGCTTCTCCCTGGGGTGCACCTATACTTGGTTGTGAAGAAGAGCGATGGCACACTCCAACTTTATGTTTATTACAGAGAACTAAAACAAGGTGACAATTAAAAAATAGATATCCACTTTCCAAAATTGATAATTCATTTGCTCCGTTTCAGGGTGCCAATTGTTTTCTAAGATTAATATAAGGTTAAAGTATCAACAGTTGAGGGTCAGAGGAGCAGACATTCTGAAGACTGCATTCCAAACCAGAGATGGTCATTGTGAATATCTGGTAATGTCCTTTGGGCTGACCAATGCTCCAGCAACCCTTATGGACTTGACGAATAGAGTGTTTAGACCTTTTCTAGATCAGTTTGTGATTGTCTTCATTGATGATATATTGGTGTTTTCAAAAAGTGTGGAGAAGCATGAACAACATTTGAAGATGGTGTTAGAGACTTTGAGAAGAGAACAGGTGTATGCCAAGTTTTCTAAATGTTAATTCTGGTCGGAGAGTGTAACTTTCTTGGGGCACGTAATGCCCAAGGAAGGTATACAGGTCTATCCAAAGAAGATTGAAATAGTTCTAGATTAGCCTAAACCGACTACAGTCATGCTGATCATAAGTTTTATGGGTTTTGTAGGCTGCTATTGGAGAGTTGTGAAAGATTTTTCTTTGATAGTAGCACCATTAACATGGATAACTCAAAAGAATGTGAAGGTTGAATGTGATGAAGCTTGTGAGAACAGTTTTCAATTCTTGAATGAGAAGTTGACCACAACTCTTGTGTTGACTTTACCTTCAGGAATTAATGGCTATGCAGTGCACTGTGATGCCTCGAGGGTAGGATTGGGATATGTGTTAATGCAAAATGAATGTGTAGTAGCTTATTTTTCTAGACAGTTGAAGAATCATGAACGAAATTACTCTACCCACAATTTGGAGTTGGCAGCTGTGGTATTTGCCTTAAATATTTGGAGGCATTATTTGTATGGTGGACCTTGTGAAATATCTATTGATTGCAAGAGTTTGAAATATATATTTCAATAAGGCAATCTAAATATGTGGCAGACCAGGTGGTTAGAACTGTTGAGGGATTATGATAGTTTGAATTTGTATCATCTTGGGAAGGCTAATGTAGTGGCAGATGCACTGAATAGAAAGTCAACTAGCAGTCTTGCTCATATTAGTATAGAGCGGAGATCCTTGTTCAGAGAATTGGATTAGTTGTTTGATCAGGGGTAACAATGGTGGTTGAATAAGTCAGGAGGTTTATTAACATAGTTCAGTGGTAAGGTCTGTGTTCTTGGATCGGGTCAAAGTAGTGCATTTGTGATACCCAAAGTTGCAGAAGATATTCATGCAAGTGCAGGAGGGTTAAACTAAGGAGTTTAGAGTTGATGTAGGAGGTATTCTAAGGATGGGCACTAGGGTGAGTGTACCTAAGGTTGATGACTTACAGAAGGAGATTATGGAGGAAGAACATCACTTGCTTTATAGTGTTCATCCAGGTATAACTAAAATCTACCATGATCTAAAAAGCATGAACTGGTGGTGCGGTATGAAGAGAGATATAGCAGACTTTGTATCTAAGTGCATGACGTGTTAGAAGGTGAAATTGGAACACCAGAGGCCCTATGGGTTGTTGCAACAGTTACCTATTCCTAAACGGAAATGGGATATGTTCACAATGAACTTTGTTTCAAGATTACCCCGCACTATTAATGGTTTTGACTCAATATGTGTGATTGTAGATAGATTGACTAAGTTAGCTCACTTTCTACCTATGAAGAAGACTTGTTAAGTGCAAGAGTTGGATAAGAAATACATTTCTGAAATAGTACACTTGCAGGGGGTTCTAGAATCTATTGTGTCAGATAGAGATTCAAGTTTTACTTCAATGTTTCTAGAGGAAATTACAATTGGCCTTGGGAACCAAGTTGGATTTTAGCACAACTTTTTTTACCTTTAGAAGGAGGGGCGATCTGAGAGGACTAATCAGGCGTTGGAGGATATGTTGCAAATGTGTGCTATAGACTTTGGTGGAAAGTGAGATGTGAATATACTGCTGATTGAATTTGCTAATAATAATAACTTATTGTACTATTATTGGGATGGCACCATTTGAAACTTTGTATGGCAGGTAGTGCCAGTCCCCATTATGTTGGGACATTAGTGAAAGATAATTTTCTAGGCCTGAATTAGTCCAAATTACTTCAGAGATGATCCCTTTAATACAATAGAGGTTGAAGACTGCTTTTAGTAGGCAGGAGAACTATGCTGATCTCAAGAGGAAGGATGTTTCTTTCACGGTTGATCATTGAGTGTTCTTGAAACTATCACCCATGAAAGGTCTGATGCAGTTTGGTAAGAAATGGAAGTTGGTCCTGAAGTATAATGACCCATTTGAGATTGAGGTTAGAGTTGGTAACGTGGTGTTAACACCTAATTTTTGGATGCAGATATGCAAAAGTGGCTCGAAGGCCCAATGATGATTACTCATTCTTTCATGGCATGAATCAAGTGGTTAGAGCCCCTAATAGATCACATAAATGTTTTTGAAATTGTTTTGAAACTCAAAAAGTGTGTGTTTAGACAAAATAGCATGTTTTGAACTATATTTGTCCAAATTCTAGACGATTTTCATCATAACTTTCACACGATTGTCAAAATAATCTGAAAATCTCTTATTCAGAATTTTGGGCCGTTCAAAACATTTATAATTGCATTTTATCCTATTCTATGGATTGGTTTTTAAATGCTTTTCCTTACACGTTTGAGTGGTTTTAGCATTTAGTTTGTTATTTATTATTAACTTACAAGATATAGGGAAATTGAGTTCATTTAGAGCATAAACCATGCAATTATCTTTTCTTTACATCAAACAAGTGTCAATCTAATTTATTCATGGTTTTTATGTTTTCAAAGTTGATTTACACTTGTTTTGGTGTGAAATTATTGTAGGTATGGTTCTGAAGGTTTAGAAGCTAAAGGTAACACTTGAGGTTTAGAGCTTAAAAGAGCTAGTTTGCGGCTTCACGAATCGGCCAACTTTGGGAGTTTAGAGCATTTGATGTGGAAAGATTTTTGATTTGAAAAGCTGAATATCAGAAGGATATTGAGTGTAATTTCATGTTCAAAAATAATTTGCTCAATTGGTGCTAGAACGAAGGAGATGCAAGCTAAACTCCGGAAAGTGCTCCGAAAGCTGTCTTTAATGTAGCACTGAAATGTTAAGGGTATTTTGGGCAAGAAAACGATGGAATTAGGAAACGGTCAAAGAATATAAATTAAAGTAGACATCTTAAAATTCATTTTAGGATCACGAATTTCTCAATTTAAAGTTCGGACAACCAATATATTCCCCTTGCAAGTTATATCATCTGCTGGATCGCAGGAAGCAAACAAGTAGCCCATTTCACCAAAAATTACATAGCCGAACCAGACATAGGTCTAATCGATCCGATTCAATCACAGGAAAAAAATGAGTTTTGGCCGACTTTTAGTGGATTTTAGGGTTTCTTAGGGTATTTTTGGAGGAATACTATATATTCAACCTTCATAAACCTTAGCCGCAACTTTGGCTTGTTTTATTTCACTTAGAAAACATTAAAAACCTTAGAAAAACACCATTGTTCAAGGATTCAAAATTGGTTTACAAGGATTTGGAGGGATTGAAGCTTATTTCATATTTTAAATG
>CANYLF011854806.1:0-10850 GCA_948193215.1 Bocquillonia castaneifolia | reverse complement strand
CCATTAGTGGATGACTTTGGTTAACTTCAATTATTTTATGCATTCTTTTATCGCAGGTTAAGACAAGAAAGAATACTGAGAAGTAGAAGGTTGAAAAACCATCCAAAAGAAGAGAACAAATGTCATGACCCAAACTTAGGTCGGACCGACGCTAGGGAATGGGTAGGTTTAAGACCACCAAAACCCGTAGCAAGCCTAACCTGAATATCATCCAAACCAAATCTCACTTATAAATCATATAATATATATTAAAATCCAATTTTCAAATCAACTTATAATAAATAAATAAAAATATAAAGAAACCATCAATATATATAATCTCATTAATTAAATTAAATTTTTAATATATATATCTATTATAATACAATCAACACCCCTATTTTATATCACTGCAGAGTGACTACAATGAAGAATAATTATAATATACATAATAAATAGTAAACCTTGCAGAAGAAGAAAGTGCAAGGCGAACCATCAAAGAATTGTCTGACCCTAAAGAATGACCTAGAAAAATCTAGTTGAGGGGATTCTGACCTCACTGAGTGAATTAATATTATATCTATATTATACAACCTAAATACGCACAATCAAGCAATATTTATATAAATATATAATATATTCACACACATATGCATTGCAAGAAAGTAATTTTCAATATAACAATCATCTCAATCAAACAAACAAACAAGAATGGAGGACCGAAGTAGAACACCTAATAATCCCACTAAACCAAATATAAAAATAATATCACTTGTATCCAATATCAGTTCTTTTAGTCCAATTTTCATCATCTGGCGTCTGAGCTTCTCAAGCATGCCCCAGAATTATTATTTACGGTCACCCGAGATTCTCGAGCATGCCACCGTCACTATCAATTAGGATCGGCACTTGAGATTCTCGAGCATGCCTCGTCCTTTTCAATCACAAATAAAATTGACATACCTGACTCCAATGTGCACACAGCCTTATAACACCCACCAGGTAGATCGTCCCACAACTATCCTCCAACCATTCACAAACACAATCATAATCATAATCACAATCATCGTATCATCACATAACACTTCCATACAATATATATATGTAAATATTTATATATATACTTAACTGATAGTAATACTAATAAATATCACAATCAAGTATATAAAAGCACATAGAATTCTAACATGCATAATATATGTGGACAGAGCGCCCGGGACGCGTCTTTACCGCTGCCCGTCGGTTAGTGTCCATAGCAATGGTGAATTTTCCACTAAATGGATTTTGGGATTTTGTGAAAAATGTGGAGTAGCCACCCGAATTGCTTCGGGATCACCTAGTGATTAACAAACAGGTAGATTCCTTTTTGGGAAAATCCCATTCATCATCACACCAGATGATTTCTGGGTTCGGAATGAGTCATCCATACTTGGGGTAATTTCCCATTTAATTAAGTAATGAGGTCATTATTTCCTAATAGAGGCAAACAATATAAAGTGATAAAATCACCCGGAAATAGGATGCAATGAATGGGCGTGCCAAATATTGTTTCTAATCAATTTTAGTCCCGCATTAATTCCACTGTATTTAACCCTACTTGATTAATTGAGATTGGCTGGATTTTGTGAGTTTCTACTTATTTTAGTAATACTTAACCGGATGGATTATTCCCTTATTTATTTACATGTGAAACATCCACAGTTAGTTTCTAACTTATTTTTATTATTTTTTTGTTAATATTTGCACATTAATTCATTTTTTATATTTTTTTTCAGAATATATGAAAGAAATGGTAATAATATACATAAAACCTTAAAGAAAGGAAAGGTGAAATGAGTTTCTACTATTTTTACTTACTTTTTACCGGATTGATTAATTAAACGTCAGATTAAATTATTTACAAGTAGTTCTAGGTGATAAGAATTTAACTTAAATGAGTTTAAGAAATCTTACCGATCGACCGAATCACCAGGGAGAGGATTCATCGGTTGACCTCGAAGCTTTGGCCAGTCGATCCACCTTGGTTGTCTGATTCTTGACCTGTTTATTGCATGTTTTTTTTGAATATTATGAAACATATCATTCAATGTTCTGAAAGCTGTCTCAGTTGTAGCACTGAAATGTCAATGGCATTTTGGTCATGAAAATGAAGGAATTAGAAAAATCTCAAAACACAGAAATTAAAGTAGACATCCTGAATTTCAGTTTAGCCTCAAGAATTTATCAATTTGGAGTTCGAATGGTAGAGATATGCGCTTCGTAAGTTAGACTAAGATCATGATCCCCTTTTCAAACTGAAGCATCGTAAACATTTGGTCGGACCTTTGAACATCCAGCCGAATGTTCAAAATGGCCTAGACCCAATTAAGCAGGCAGGTTGGGACATCCGGTATCGGGTGAACATCCGGCGGGACGTTTACAATCATCCGACCGAATGTTTGAACATCCGACCTGACCTGTAATCTGTCTTCTCCAAGTTGTTTTCTTTGAAATGTTACATGTTTTGATGTATTTGTAGTGTACAAGCTATTGAAAGTGTATAGAGACCCCTAAGGAACTAATCTTGACGTCCAAAATAATCTAAATCCACAACTAAAAATTCAAGAAATACATTACTGTAAAATGTCAAAATAATGAATATGGGGCTCCAAACTTGAATATTATAGGTCCAAAACACTCCTGCTTTCACATAAAACTCATATATGTAATCAAAATATCAAGTAAAGTTAGTTTGGAAAAATATGAAAATCACAGAATATAACGTAAACAAAACGAGTAAGAAAATATGCTTATTCTGGATGTGTTGATGGTTGGTTGCCCTCAGAAATGAGATAGATTACCGCTTCAGGTAGAAAATGAGCTGTTGAATGATTAAAAGATCCAGAAATAGTTTCAAAAAATCAACGTAAAAAACTCTGTAAAAACCTTATTTTTCTCTGTATCAATGTGTTTTTTCTCGTCTGCTAGTCTCTCCCACCTTCCCTTTCTCTGTCAAATGATTTTCATTTTATACTCCTGTGAACTAGGGTTATTCTCTTGACAGAAGGAATATATCCTTTAATGGAGGGGACGGAAAAAAAATATTCATTATCTGTCAGATGCTCCCCACAAATCATTATGTCTAATAGACATGAACATCCGGCCGGATGTTCGATGATTCGGCTAGATGTTCACTCCTGATCCTAATGGGCTTGGGCTTTAAAATGATTTTCTGGCTTATTCGGGCCATATTTAGGGTTCGAAAAATATTAAAACACTTGTTTGGACTCTAAATTAGGCCATAAATATATTAAAAACATTTAGCATATTTGAAAATATTTTTTTGTATTCTTCAGCTCATTTCTACGAGAAATTGGGTAATCAATTGGTCTAAATTAGACCAAATTCATCACTGGGCTCCCGAGTCGCTTCCACTTACCTGCATCCAAAAACTAGGTGTCTACAATATAAATATAATATTAACTCACAAATTAAATATGCGCCTCCATGCGCTCCTATGTCATTGGATCTGCATTGATCTCTAGAACTCTCTATAGAAATAAATAATAACAGAAATTTAAAATCAACCCAAGACTCCCTATAGCTTAAAGAATTCTAGATTTTTATACAAGCGGCTAATAACATTTCCTATTCTTTAACGATGTATCAAATCCTATTATATTATTATTTTAACTCGATATCACGTTTTACAAGAAAATTTTACCAAAAATTCGTCAGCATCTCCTCTATAAAACGGATACCTCTAAACCGAAGTGGAGCCCATCCTACATAGAAAACATACTTTTATATTTCACAACACATACCTGGATTTACGTACCCAACAACACATCAATAAACAGATAATGTTATATATTCATTTTTATATCAAACTTATCGCACCATTTTATTAATCAAATTATACTTATTCGAAGTGCCACAATATACTCATTTTATTTTATATCTTTATCAAATTAATTAATTATAATATAAACATACCCGAAATATCATCATACATATATTATCTTATTTGTTTAATTAACACTCTTTAAGTATCATATATTTATAACAATCATATTACAAATATATGCCTATAGATTCTTACTTAAAACATATTTATATATATTTGTAATCATTTAATAAATTTAATAGCATAACATTTAGTCAATTTATAACTATACATCTACTTTCATTATTTATTTTATATTCTATTTATTAACAAATAAGATCATTACAATAAAATTATATTTTAACTACGATACACCTAACAATACATCTATTCCAATAATTTACTTTTGTTGTCTACAATCCCATTTATCATCATCTATATAAAACAATCACATTATGTATGTTGAACATATATACTCAACCATTCTTTTAAACCACTATCAATACCATTTAACCAAATTACATAATTATATATCAAATTCTTTTTTTTATCTTATTTATATTCTAGATATATACCTCATCTAGCAATATATATATTCTATTTACTTGTCATGCCGTTACTATCACTTATATTAAAATAATATTTAATCATAATATAGTCAATCTTACAACCATTTATTTTAATTAATTTTTTTATTATTTAAAGTTCTCATTCACTTCTAATATTAATTATTTTTACTAACTTCTTTAATTATAAATATTCATATACACCACTTAATAAATACATTTATAATCCTAATTAATTCTAATAAACTATTATAAATTAATTTCTAACTTTTTTTTAACTATTTAACACCTAACTAATCTATTTAAAGCTTAAACATGTTATTTATAATATTTCTAACGCGTTTCCGAATTTTCCATAGACTGCGTTTTTACTTTGGGAATTTTTAATTTAAAAACCGTACACAATTTCGCTATATTATCTTTACAAAAGTTGCTTGGAATAATTTTTAGAATTTAATAAAAATATTTTTAAAATTTTCTGGGTGGGACCCTTCGCCGCCGTCGCTGGCGGCGCGTGTGACTCACTTGCCACCGTCACTGGTAGCGTTAGGCCACGAGACCAGCCCCATAAGATGCGCAACTTACCCAAAAGCACCTCCATGACCTTCACGCGCCTCCCTTGGAATCGGATTGTGCAAAATGAGCGAAAGAAACTCGCGGTGGCCGTTGAGGAAAAGAGCTCCGATCACCACCATTTGGAAGCCTCCAACGTTGCGGTCAAGTGCTAAAACACCATATGCAGGCTGATCTACCCATTTGTGAAATCAATTTGATGAAAAGGTTTCCAGAGAATGTCATTCCATGGATGCCAAAATTTTGTAAAATTTCGAGCCTTGATTCGTGCGATTTGGTTGGTAAAAATTGGGGTATCTGGTATGGATAGGTAGAGAAAAGGAAGAGCTTTAATTTGACACCAAGATTGCAGAAAATGGTGGTCGAAAAATGGTAAACGGAGTTGAGGAAGAAGATGGTACTGTAGCACACATTAGGAAAGTTCAGGGACCAAACTA
Source organism: Bocquillonia castaneifolia (assembly GCA_948193215.1). Classification (NCBI taxonomy): domain Eukaryota; kingdom Viridiplantae; phylum Streptophyta; class Magnoliopsida; order Malpighiales; family Euphorbiaceae; genus Bocquillonia; species Bocquillonia castaneifolia. The sequence continues at coordinate 5,430 of CANYLF011854806.1, read as the reverse complement.
ACAGTTTATCACCTAAAGTTTTTGCTTCAAATTTATCCCTGTAGCCTATGTAGATACTCATTTATTTATTTACTCACTACCATTATTTTTTTAGTAGATGGTTCTAGACATCCAAAAATAATATACACTTATTTTATTGCTAATATTATTATTATTGTTGTTATTATCTTTAATGTTAATTAATTATTGTTAAAATGATTTCTTATGAATAATGGTAGTTTCCAAAGCTAAAATAAAATAAATCATATGAATAAATAAATTGAATTATTATAAGAAGCTTTAAATTCTTAAAATACTACATATAAATTATATTATAATTATTTACATAAAAGTTTAACTATAAATGAGTGTAATTTTGATAATTATTAATAATACCATGAATTTATAAAATTAAATCTTCTAATCTCCAAATAATACTCTGAGGATTTGCATATAAAAAAATTGTATAACATATTGTTTTAATTTAAGTTAAAATTTGTATACGAATTCAATATGACATTAATATCGTACAATAAATAGGATATTTAAAATACGAAAAAAAAAATTATATTAATTAGAAAATCTAAATTCTCCATCTAAAATTTAAAACCCCAATGAAAATTTATTTGTAATAAAAATTCAAGACTTCATAATATGTTTTCTAATGCATCATACTGTCATTCTCTTCTTACAAACTTGAAAAACAATTTTTTATGTTGGGGATATGTATTCTCATTCTTCACCATATGTAATAGAATGCGTTCTCATTCCATAACATAATTCCCAAGTTATAAGAATGAATGCAAAATGATGAGATTTTGTGCCATGTGCTAATATATAATTTATGAAATATACCGGTGATAGCTGCAATGCAAATTGCCCCTCGATCAAAAGAAGCAAGCATATCATGAAAGAAAACCGAAATGAATTGCTTGGGTTTTGTTTTAGGATCGTTTTCCATATGGTGTTTTGCGCAGTTTGCTCTACATAAGATTTTTGTCTGGAGTTAATGTCTCTTTATGAACTAGTGCCAGCCAACATAAGATTGCTGACCTGCTGTCGTATTCCATTGGCAGAACAGAATGTAATTTTATAAAGGCAACCATACCCAGAATAGGACATTAATTATATTTCCTTTGAATTGCATTTTCAACTAAAGTATACACTTCCCGGGAACTTTAATTCGTATCATTTTGATACCTAAACTTATATTTTTATTTCAGGCCAAGGTACTAAATTAATTTCTGATGAAAATTTACTGACATAACAACCAACAGTTGGTATAATATTTTACATACTTGTATTATGAAACATAACTTAGGCATGGTAAAGTAAAATTTATAGTTGACACATATCTTAAGAGGTTTAGAGCATATCCGACTTGAAAACTTCGGGAGGATTAAAATTTTTATTAAAGAGGATTTTGAAATTAAAATCAACATATTAAAGGTATGGAGAGGTAGGAATACAACATATATAGATAATATACCAATTGTTGATTGTCATCTTAACCAATATTTTTGAATAGAAATTAAATTGGTACCTTGGCTTGAAATAAAAGTCTAACTGCCAAAAGATACCCAAACTTTTTAACTTTTAACAATTATATCACAAACTTTCAATAATTATAGCAAATGCTAATATATCAATATTTTTTTCAAAAATACTCTGCAATCACCTTTTCGATTAAAAAATATCATTGTAACTCATTTTCAACTAAAAAATATCAATATAACTTGTCAGAATAATTTTTTAAAAACTTTTTAAAAACAGACTAACTCAAATATTAAATATTGGTTACATAAAAGACCTAATATTGAATTATGTGTTCTAATTTTAGACAATAAGTTAAACATATACTTTTAAAAAAATAAATATGTATATTTTGACTCTTACAATTGATGCAATATTCAACTTATTAATTTAATATTTTATTTTTCTTTAAAAAAAGTTGTTACAAATGAGTCACGCAGTCATTTTTTACATGTTGAAGTGACTACAGGGTATTTTTAAAAAAGAATTGATAGATTAACATTCGGTATGTAATTATCGAAAGTTTGTCATATAATTGTTGAAAGTTGAAAAGAGTAGGTATTTTTTAGTAATTAGGCTGAAATAAAAATAAAAGTTTAAGTACCAAAATGATACAAATTAAAGTTTGGGTACCAAATTGAAATATATGATAAAGTTTAGGTACCATTTGAGAAGAAAACCCCACTCCCCCCTCATCTTGGGTGTAATTTTCTTGTAAGATAGTGTTTACCCGAAATAAATTCTATAAAATTAATGGAACTAATTCGTAAATCTTTGAGCTTTTAATTTTAGTTTAAACTAAAGTTCATTTAAAACTTTATTTTTTTAATCTTCTAATTCTATGGATGTAGTTTTAACTAGATCAAATTCTATCAAATTTAATGTGATTTGTAAATAAATGTTAATTAATCTATTAGAGATTATTACAACAAAATATTATTTTTTAAATATTTTTAATTTAGCATAAAAATACAATATTAATTCATTTGTAAATGGATTCGATATTTCATTTGAAATGAAATAAATTATTTTATTAGAATTCAATCAAATAAAGTATTATGCTAATATGCGTCTGGCTTGAGAATACTAAATTTCTCCTTTTGTGAGAGTATTTTTTTCCTTCCGCTTTTATGCGAGTCGTTTTCTTCTTCTTCTTTTTGTGAGAATTCTGATCCAAAAAAAAAAAGATTATCATTATTGTACTATAACACGTGATGTGAATTTCCATTATTGAGAAAGATCGCAGAGTCATCAAAGAATTTATGTGATAAAATTGAAGTTATATTATTAGAGTCGAGCCAATGTATCATTAATAGTATAGATGAACAATTTTCTATTGATTTAAATTACAAAAAAAATTCTCCCTTCGATTGGATGTGCTATCCGGTCTAGTCCAGCGGCATTTCCTGAGTTGATGAATTTCTTTTTGATGGAAAAAAGGTTATTACAAGATTTTCTTCCCTTAGTCTTATCCCATTTTCTCTCTATTCTCAGATGTGGCCAAGGGAAAAAGCAACGACGCAATGCGCGAAAGCCGTAACACATTAGCTTGGAGTATTCTTTGCCTTACTTTCCACTTTGAAGCCAAGCCAGCAGTCTTTTTTTGAAGCATTTTCTTTTCTTCCTAAAAATTTCACCACACAAATTGGCAAGCATTTTGTGCATTTTGAAACATGTTATTGGTTTTTTCTTATGACACATGCATTTTATAATACATATGTCCAAAATAAAACTAACTTTACTCTAAACCCTTTTTTTTTTAAATGTATTCATAATTAACCTATTAGTTAATTTAGGGCTTATTTGCAAAAAAAAAAAATGCACGACCTTTAGCAGTCTTAGCATTTTAATAATATCTTTTAAATTTTAGCAATTGTATGCATGAACTTTTTAATTCTTGTAATTCAATGCACCGATCAAAAATCATGTGAAAATTAACTGATGTGACAGCTTGAATCTGAGAAAATTCAGTGAAATTTTAGGTGCCATGTCAACTTTTTTCTCCTGATTTTCAATCGGTGCATTGAATTGCAAAATTTTGAAAGTTCATGCATACAATTGCTAAAATTAAAAACATATGATTAAAATGCTAAAAGCACTAAAGGTCATGCATTTTTTCCAAATAAGCCTTAATTTAATAAAAATAGTGTTTTAAACATAATTAAATTACAAATATTAGTCCTTCATAAAAGGGATTTAAATATAATCAAAAAAATAATTGGAATGAATTATGTAATTATGAAAGAGGTTTTAATTATAATAAAAAAAAACAACAAGGTTGACAAGTCACATGTAATCCACTCCATAATTCAATAATAAATTATGCATGTATTTTAGTTGAGAAGCCATGCTAAAATCATATTTGAAATCCTTATTAGCACCTAGAGGGGGGGTGAATAGGTTCTTAAACACAAAATGAAAAATAATGCGGAAAATAAAAAAATTAAAGAACACACAAATTTATAGTGGTTCAGCCAAGATGTGCCCACATCCACTTACCCAAAAACTATTGGGTTTCCACTAACACAAATAAATACAAGTGTTTTCTGGCTAACACTAAACCTTACAAGATGATTTTATAGCTAATCACCCAACCCGTCAAATGACCCAAGTGACCTCTAACTAAAGCCCTTAACCCAAGAGTTTCAAAGGCAGACTCTTAAACCTTTAACAAGAGAGTCCTATATCTCTCAAACCCACTCGCAACCCTAACAAGATAGAATAAATGAACAGAGCTCACAAGGCTCAAACAACACAAAGAAATAAATAAAGTTTTAGCTCGAAAGGCTTCAGAGTATAAAAGAGTGCTTTAAAGGATTTAAATCTTAATATTAGGTTTTGTAACCCTTCTGAAGTGTCTAGATACTCTATTTATAGGCTCTAAGGCTTTCCTAGACGTTAGAGTAATTTAAAATTCTAAAATAGCCATTTTAGGAAAGAAATAGAACTATTTGTCTTCATCTGTAAGGGAACACACGATCGTGCCTCCTAGGCACACGATCGTGCGTGATGATGTGTCAACAGCTCAGGCCTTCTGGAAATGCTGATTTGGCAAAATGAAGAAAATGAACAATCGTCCTTACTCCATGCATGATCATGAACTTGGCTCGTGTGCTGCATTGCACGATCAAAGATTGTGTGCTAGGCTCGTGCAAAGTTTGTCTTGAAAAAGCTTTAAATTTGAAGAGCATTCCCACGATCGTGTGTTATGGCCGTGTGCAAGAGGTAAGGTCGTGTAGTAGGCTCATGTAGAGGTTGTCCCAAATCTTCAAGGATCTGGAACTCTGATATATGATCTTGTATCCCCATGCATGATCGTGCGTAAGGGAAACACATGATCATGTGCCCTTTGGATGCCTCATGTATGTGATCACTTGAAAACCCAAGCTTTTGTTTCTTAGTGCACGATCGTGTGAAGTCGACGCCTAACCTGCTCCTCTACCACTATTAAAGGATCACCATTTTAGTTCTTCCACTTATATATTTGTATCTGGAGAACTTTACACTATTCAGGGTTTATTTAAAAACTTTTTTTTTTAAATTTCAGTCTATAAAATCCTTAAACTCACTTTTACCTTTTTCTTCGGACTCTCAACACTATGTCCAGAGGTGGTTGACCATACAAAGTGTAGATGTAATGATCAATGTGATTTATAATATAAAAATATGAATATGTTCCTATGTCATGCCGTATCTTTTAATGCTTTTGAACAATGATGTGATGCATTAAGCTACATGCAAATTTTATGCATGTTCCTACTTTACTTCCCCCTGGACATAGAAGTTGGGTCTTATAACCATTTAAAAGAATCAATTTCCAAAAATATATCATGAAAATATATTCTCATAATATTAAAACTCAATTGTTATAATGAAATTATATTCGAAAATATAGTTCGTGGCCACTAATTATAAAGT
>CANYLF011854728.1:0-14056 GCA_948193215.1 Bocquillonia castaneifolia | reverse complement strand
ACATCCACGTGCATAAAGCATTAGAAGCGTATAAGGTTGGCCAGTGGATTCTCATAAGCATTTTTATGCATTTTGGTTGAAGGCTTGAGTATGTGGATAGTTTGGGGTAGTTATGAATATGTGTTTGTATATTTGTATATTTGAAGTTGTGATATGTATAAAGTTAATTTTGGAAACAATAGCTATATATATAAGATTGGATAAACTTTTGATATAATTTTATTACGTTTTAATATGTGAGAAAACTTGCTATATGTTTACATTGTTTTGAGCCTGTTAGAGTCTTTTTTTGCTGGGAAAAATTGAAAATCTTGTTTTAGAACTGTAAATTCTAGTCAAAATTTCCGTTTTGTAATTTTTGCCCCAACAACGATCGTTGTACTGTTCACAACGATCGTTGCTGCCTCACAACGAGTTCGTTGTTAAAATTCACATGAGTTTGTGTGATTCTCGGTTTCTTTGGGCGATTTTAGTGCATTTTCACAACGATCGTTGTGACTTCAACAACGATCGTTGTACACTTTGTTTTAAAAAAAATTTTGTTTAAAAATAAAATAAAGGGTTTAATCAGGATTATTTTTAATTATAATTGTTATTATTTTGAGGTGTTACACTATTAGCATTACCCTTTTTTTTAATCATGAGAGTAATGTTTAGTAGTTCAGTTGAGATATAATTTTTATAGCGTAATACAAATATTGTGAAAATAAAAAATAATGTGAATGTCAAAGATTAAAAAAGTGAACTATAAATATTTATCTTGAACCACATAAATACATATATCACTTTAATTATACAACATTTTCTATTTGTCAACTTTTAACCTTGATATAGGGTGACCTGTACAATTACTTTACATTTTACTGTTAATTAAGTTATTCTATTGAATGAATGATGACAAAACTAACACTTTCATTCACCATCGAATGATATAAAATAATAATAATAATAATAATAATAATAATAATAAAGTAGTGTAGAATTCCTGATATGAGAAATTATACGGTGGATGGTTATTTTAACTTAATGATGGTTATTTTAATTTAGCAATCTAAATTAGAATAATCATCTACTAAAATGATAGTACTTGAATTATTTACATATAAGGGGACCATTATATACAGGGTGATGGTTTTGATATTCTCTCTCGACCAATATCCATATACTTAAGTAGTCATCATACGTAGAGAATTTTTTATATACATGTCTTTATATTTTATTGATTTGCCACACCGTTTCAGCATCCCACGTGTAATTACCATACTCATTATGGTAGTAATTGTCATCTGTTTGTGGGATAAGCTCAAAACACAGTTGTAGCCCACAACTAAAAGTTGTTCTAAGATAATATTAGACACAAGCCTGGTTAAACTGAACGAAACCTTCATGTTGCCCAACTTTAACAAAATGATTTCTAAGAGTTTCAAGTACCAAACTATGTTCAAAAAAAAGAACTAGAACATGATTCTTTAGGTACAAAGGCCCATGCTGTGTATTGGGTAACAAGATTGACAAAGATATGGGAAATTTTCCAATTTTATGAACATTTTACAGGCTCAAATCACGGCAGAGAAATTTGGTTTTATGTGGAAATTAATAGGTCTATGCAAATTCATGTTAACTAGTACAAATCTTGATTTTTGAATTTGCAATTGCCAGAAATTCTGATCAATTTCAATATCTCAATTCTCAATTCTATAAATGAGTCCACAATGTTAACTGTTTTCAAAGTAAAACAGATTTTTATTTCTAATGTCCAAGTCCGACTTAACTTTATATATATATAATCTCAATAAATTTGAAAGAATTGTTTTATCTTTCGAAATAAGAAGAAAGATTAATTATGGATATCAAAATTATCTATTGGGTGCTTGCTTAGATGATTTATTTATAATTTAGCATCCAAAAATTATAATACTGAACTAGTCCACTTTTTTTTTTAAGTAATTTTACAAAATTTCCAAAAGAAGAAAAGGGTTGTCCTACCAAAGAATCATGGCATTTTGATTGAATGGACAGACAAAAGTTAGTGCAAAGATTGATTTAATCTGTATATGTTTCAAATTGAAATACACAAAATTTGTATGTTATAATTAATCATATAGCTCTAGGTCATACCAACACTGCTTTAGATGCATCAAGATGATTGAGTCTACATGTTCCAAGCAGGACTTCAGGAAGCTCCTCTTCAGTTTCACCCTACACAAATTTCCTCCACCAATTTATGCTTTGAATTCGCAGGTATAACACTTAAAACAAATTTTGGAATTATTTAAAACCAATGTTTTTATTACCTAACCAGGGCAGGAACCGGTTGGTCGACTAATTGACGGGTCAATCGGCCTAATTGGTCTGAGTCAAATCCATTTTATTTTTTAAAAAATTAAAAAATAAATACAAGTTTTATTTTTATTATTTTTTTCCAACATTATTAGTTTTTATGAAACTCAATTTGGACCATTTCGATCAAACTTAAATTATTCCTGAACTATTTTACTTAGACCGATTTCCTCCATTCTAAATTTTAAGGTCCGACTAGTTGGTTCGGCCCGATCCAACTTTCAAAACATGGCTCAAAACCAATGATCAAAAAAATTTTAAAACTTGGTAGGTCTAAAATATTTGAAAGGGGAATGGGGGTTATAAGGACCTTAGAACGCCTGGCCAGCTACACTACAATACAACCAAGTAGGCAATATCAATGAGAAGACCGATGCTTATACCTGTATCAAAAATGCCATTTCCATGACCAAATTGCTAAGGTATCCAAGAACAAGACCGACCACTCCTTTTGCAATTGTGGAAGATCCAGCATCTACTTGAACCTAAAAGATTATAAATATTGGAATTTGTAACATTGTTGTTGTGAGCTTTTCCATGGAATTTATTTATTATTATTTAAAAAAAAAAAAATATTCTACCTCCATGTAGTTCTTTCCACGATAATAATTTACTACTAGTGATCTACCCACCAAGCAAGCTTTCTTACCAACACTATGCTTCACTATCCAAGATCCCTGAGGAAAAATTTCACACAAACTGTTAACTGTGAATATATACCTACAGATTTCATCTCTTCAAAATTGGGTTGTCACTAACCTTAGATATGTAAGGTATCAGCTTAAATTTTGAATTCCTGAAGGCATTATCACCGTTGACAAAGTTACGCAGCAAGGGTGTTTCTTCCAGAGGAGTTTTTAGCATGTAATAAAATGCCAATGTGTACATTTGAGAGCCTGGAATCTGATATATAATAAATTGAGCATGATATGTAAATTATTTAGTGATTGATGATGATTACCGGCGAAAATTTGAACAATTTGCTTAGAGTAAAATTCACCTGCATGTTGACAATAAAGAAGAATTCCGGTCGACATTGTGCGGCATACTTCTGCATTAAGCCAACAACGATTTCAGGCACAGGAATGCTTTCTAAATTCTGAAGGATTGACATAAGATCATAGCTCAAACCTGAACAATACTATCAGGACGGCTGCCAAGATCATCTTCGCGTTGGCTTGATCTTAACCAATCCGCGCCAACCATTTGCATTAAAGTACTTTTTGCTTTGATCTGGAAATGATAATTGAAGTAAATAGATTGGAAGAAATATCACACGATAAGTGAAATTGACTTCCTGAAAACCTGAACTAACTTCACAATTATGCCTCAGCTTCATGTACTTTGAGTTTCCTTTTGGTAATTTGAAAGCTAAAACAAGATGAGTACCTTTTCGCGATCCCTCGTGTAATTTTTTCCACGTATCAAAAATGCACAAGGATCAGAAGCAGCCCAGCTGCAAGGTAAAGTACAACTCGGATCTTTTTGAAGAGTAGCTCCATAGGAACATAACGTGTTATCTTCCCCTGTCAAACCTTGTAAATCCACATAACCCTTCTTCTGAACTGAAATATACACAAGTTTTTTTTATCTTGTTAGAACAAAAACACCAAATGACTTTAATCACTGAAAGAAATGGTGGCTGGCAACCATAATAGGACTAGCCTGCAAGGTCATGCAACTTCTTCACTATGCCAGAAGCAGATGATAATCTGGGTGGAATCATACTCTGCATAAATCCATGCCAAAAACATAAGAAGGTGAAAAGTTTTTCATTTTTATATACCTCAAATCCTGTAAAAAGATCAAGCAATTCTTGTAATTTAGTCGTCGAAATTCATCTAATTTTAGACAGTAAGTTTTAGTACCGGTGTCGCTGTTCCTGAGCATCTTTCTGAACTCCATTCATTCTCAATATCAGGATCCATTGTTTCATGAACATTGGGAACATCATAGAACTCATCAGAGGTACTGTTAAGGCCGGTTAAACTCCTACGAAATTTCCCTGCTTCTTCTTCTATTAAATCAGATTCCTCAATATTTTCAGGACTTTTATCTTCAGGATTCATCTCTACACTTTCAATCTGAGGCAACAGACTTGGTCTTGAAAATTCTTCAGACATTACATCAGGATAATTTCCTGCTCTGGCTTGAAACAGTTCTCTTAATGCTGGAAAACGTGACAAAACAATAGTAATAGTGAGCAAACGATGAAGAAAAATAACCAAAAAAAAAAAAATTTCAGCTCTTAGTAAGTAAAAATGGAACCTGCTACTTTTTCAATCATACGGATTGTTATGGCTCTCTCAGAAGATGGACGCACATACAATTTCCAGGACTTCCAATCAACTGCTAGCATGTGTTTTACAACTGATCGTTTTCCTTGAATAATAGGAGTTACAATATATCCTCCACCTGCAAATTTTTTTTATATGCTGGTAAAGAAAAATTAAATTGCTTTATAGGAATTGTTTGACATGAAAGATATTGGATGACCATAATCTGAACAATGAGACTTTAGAGAGGAAGGCAAAAGCGAGATTCTCTTGTATATAGTTTAAAAAAACTGAAAGCTTAAAAAAGACAAAAGCTGAAATGTAGTTTTAACACGCCTTAATTTCTGGCAACAAAGAAGCTCATGTAATAAAATTTGGTGCACATTTGGAAGGATTAGAAAAGGGCATTATTGCATATTAATTTCTGTTTCTGTCATAAGCAGAAATAAGAAGCAAAATAAATTGTAAAATTTCCAAGAGCAAAGCATACATTACTTTTAAGGCATGCTCGAATGTAACCTGGTTGTGGTGGACACTTCTTGTGAATTACAGATTGGAATAAGATTACTGTCAAATAATTATAATCAGATTAAGCAAATTAATTAATGGCTGCAAAAACTTCATTGAAGAATAGTATATAGTTGCAACATAATTGGAAATTATATACTACCATATGTGCCATCAGCCTCTCTTCTCCAGTACCGTCTCAACAATAAATCTCTTGGTTTCATCCCCCTGAAAAAAAAAATTTTACAAGTTATTGACAAAGTATATTAATTAGAAGGGAAATTTATTTATTTTTTTCCGTAAAAGTTTCTAAGTCTGACCTGGGGAACCAGTCACCGTACATTTGCATGTGAACAATATCTGTATGTCCATCAAGGTGCTCAACCAAGCTACCCTTGTGAAAGCTGAAGTCCCATCTGCAAAAAAATTGATAATTCAAATCTCTGTAATGAAAATATTCCATAATCTGATTATTCATTATGCAATATTGGAGATCATACCATAGTTACCAACGAAAATAGTATACTGTTTAAAAAATATTTGTTAATGAAATTTCCATCAGAAGGGAAACTAAATCAACACGTATGGTGATTTGGAACGCAGTACGTGGAACTTGATCATTTTAAAGAATCCGGTAACTATGGATCATACAACAAGCAGAAAAGGAATAGGAATTTACTCTGATCTTAGGGGACCAAGAGACATAAGAGTCTGAAAAACGGCCTCTGAACTCCCATCAATAACACCAACTGCCATGATTGCTGGATGATCACCCCAACTCTGATATGAAATTGAATAAAAAAAAGAAAAAAAAAGCTAATGAAGATTAACACAACCTTCTAATAATGGATGACTTGTAAGAAGGGTAATGGAACTTACCCCTCCACCAGAATCCCAATCTTTCGCCTCTTTAAAAAGGCGTAGTCCTGACAATTAGCATAGTTTTTAGCAAACGATTTACTCAGGTTTCAAAATAAGCTAAATAAGTGATAGGATCTTACCATTCTGACAACCGAAAATTTTCCATGGAGAAGGTGCAATAACATCAGATGCCATTGTGTCAGTGTGCACAGTTGAGTAGTAATCAATGGATCTTTTACAGGCCACCCTCTTTGTAACACTTAATCTGTTGAAGAAAAGAAAGAGCAGATATAATGAAATGAAAAGAACTAGTCTCTTATATCAGAAATTTAACTTTCTGATCTAAAGAAGTGAAATGGCTAATTATCCTGATCTAGACAGGTATAAAAATGGGATATCAGAATAGTTTATATAATGCAGAAAAATGTTTGATTTCTTAAACTTATTATGTAAATGGCAGTAAGCAACTAACATACCTTGATGGTGGCCATTTCCTTGGAGAAATAACCACAAAATCCTTTGTTGGATTTGGGCACTCCTGGAAAAATAACAGAAATTAATGCATCATAAGGAAATTAAATTGCTGCATTAATAATACATATAAGTCACTTGTTTAGTTTGGTAGTGGTACCTTTGTCAAGGCATTCTGCAAGAAATGAATCCATTCTGCTGCTTCTTCTGAACTCCTTGCTCCTAACTGAAAAAGAAAAAAAAAATGTAATTTCTGAGTTTATTTACTCAAGAATTATTACATAAACAAAAGAACTGTACTATGACAAGGAATTTTTTCACCATACATACCTTAAGTTGATCATTGTGATTTAAAGTACTGTACAGAGTGAAGATGAAGAAAACCTGCAAATTGCAAATGAAATAATTAAAAGGGTGAAAAGAAAAATGGTTGATTATCTTCTTCAGGGCCTAAAAGGGTTCATTAATTGATTATGATTTTAAGAAATAAATAAAGCATGTAATTTAATTGATGAGAAAGTACTTTTCTATTGATGCTCTCTCTTCCATTATCTGTAACTCGAATGCAGGAATCAACCATTGCACTCCTAGTCGGCTCCTGAAAATTGGACCTTTTAGTTTAGCTTCCTTTTGTTCTAATTTTTTTTTTGAATTAGGATTAGGATTTGGTTTGAATTTCACCATCACTTGCATTTAATATAGTAAATGATTGGTGGGTAGAAGAAAATTCAGATAAAAAATACACCAAATAGATGAAGAAAATTCAGATGGAGAAGAACCTATGCAATACAAGAATCATCTAAATACAACACATAAACAAATCCATCCTATATATAGCTTTAAACCACAAAACAAATTCTGCTTTGGAAACACAAAAAGAAAAAAAATATAAAAACAGAAAAAAAATTAAACTTTTCAGAATTTCTTCATCAAACATTATCAATATGATATTTATGCTATAATCAATTAATTAACTACAGGTGGTGTCGTCTAACAGAGAGCATTTGATGTGAGATCATATATCCATTTTAACACATACCATATAAAAAAAAAAACAAAACAAATGAATCAAAATCAAAGGAAAATGCTATAATTCAACACAAAAAAAAGGAAAAAAGGAAACTAATACATAAACATATATAAAAAAAAAGAAGAAGCAAGGTTTAACTTATATTATTGCATGAAAACAGAACATGAAACAGTTCAAAAAAAAAAAGAAAACAGAACATGAAAAATAAAGAGGAAAAAAAGAAAATAATTACCTCATCCTGAGAAATGGGGATGGTTTTGTAGTATTTGAGGCAATTTTCTTGAAGAATAAAATACCTTTTACGAGAGAACTGTAAGCCAAATCTATTAGACCTTATAGTATATAACCAACCTTCCATTCTTCCAATATTTTGTGGCATGTTCATATCAACAAGTTCAACTTAATTTCCTTATCTCACAAAAAAAAAATAAAATAAATAAACTTGTTATTAATGAATTTGCATGCTTCTCTTCGATCCTTCTTCTTGGAATTTTTATATAATTTGCCCAAGAAAATGACTAAAACATATGCATATATGTATATGTGGATAGATATGGGCTTTTTATGTATATAATTAATATGCTTGTATATGTGTATATATATTATATATATATTGAGTTTAATGATTCTCTGATTCCCTTTCCCTTTTACGTAAAAGGGAATCAGAGAATCATAAATCACCAGTAAATGGTTAATTCGAAGAAATTTTTCTTTTTCTTCTTCTTGTATTCAATTGCTTATTCTTTCATAACAATATGTTTCTCTTCCTGTTTTCAAGTAACTAAATTTTGAATCAGTAAATTATCATTTAAGCACCCTTCATTTTTTTTTGGACGGTTATTTATTTATTTGTGATTATTGCAACATTTTTAGTGGGTGTAATTTAGCTTTACATTATATTGATAACAAAATGTTAGTTTTTTAATGTCATATTGCTCTTGATAGAGAAAAGAGAAAATGCCAATATTTTTTTTTTATATAAGTTTAATGCTGGTTGCTATTGTTACCAAAATGTCTAGGTGCATGTTATGCAATGGAAATTAAGAGAAACAAATTGCATGCTTTCTTGTAATGATTTTAGCTCATAAGCCTGCAGATTTCACATCATATGCTTGCCATAATTAAAGTTTTTTATTTTTAACAATGCACATGGCATGGCACTATATTGTTGTTACATCAACTGCACCTGTTATTTATGGTTAGCATCATATATATGTTGTTTCTAAGTTATTACCCTTGAACAATTTGTTTCTTGATGAATTATTTTTTACTTTCTACCTATAATTAATTTGGAAGTAAATAATAACTTCAATTTTGGAATTTGATTTTTTTTTAGTTGCGAGAGAAAATTTAAACATGAGATTTTCGCGTGGATTAAAACTGTATCTATGAGTACTAACCTATATATCTTGGAAGATATTTTGGAAATTCATTTTCAACTTTATGACTTCATTAGAGTTTTAAAAAGATAACATGGTCAAAATAATTATATGTGATTGTATTGCAGATTATTGCATGTGAGAATTACTTATTTTGGAGTGGTTGGGGGTTGTGTTGTGTGGAAAATAAATGAGTATGACATATGATAAATCAACATTGTCGTTATCTTAAAAAAAAAAAAAAACATTATGACAATGATAAATTGATCACAATGATGTGTGAAACTTCTTAAAATTTGTTAATTCGATGTGTAAATTTTAAAAAGTGACAAGATGATACGTCAACCTGCTAATAATTTACAAAACAACGTGTATAACATGGTCAACAACAGGTAAAGGACCAAATTTTGAAAATAAAATGCATTTTATTCCAAAAACTATTAATTGTCAAAAAATAATTTAATTTGGATCCAAAATCTTATTTTCTTTTCAAAAAAATTTATAAATTCATAACAAATTCTAAAATTTACATAGTATTTTGCGAAAATTTATATATATTATTTGAGATTTATAAAAAATGGAAATAAATTTTATATAAACTTCTTAAAATATTATTCTAAATTTTAAATTCACTAATTATATAAACTAGGAAAATGGATTTGATAATATTGACAAAATTTATAACTCAAATAAACTTTATGAGTGTATAAAAATAATAAAAATTAAATTATTCCATCATGCTCATAAAATTAATATAAAATTTGATATAATTTAATAATGTTTTATAATTGTAATGTAAAAGAAATTTAATAAAAAAGATAAAATATTTTTACTGAAATTTTTTATCACATTATTCGAACTCAATAAATTTATAAAAATTTTACTAATTCAAGACTTTGTTAATATTTATTTATTGAAAATCTATTATAAGTATTATATTGTTAAAAATTTATTATAAAGTTTTTTTAGAAATAAAAATTATAAAAATATAATTTGTTTTATCCAAATTTTATTGAATTTAAAAGTTTTATAAGCTTTAAAAAATTATAAAATATTCTACATAAAATTTTATTAAACTTAATCTTTTATATTTTATAATTTAATCTTTTTATTTTTTATAAAAGACTAAATTATAAAATATAAAAATTAAAATTAATAAATGAAAGAGTAAATTATAAAATATAAAAGATTAAAACTAATGAAATGTTTTACAAATAATTTTATATAATTTTTAATGTTTAAAAAACGGTAAAAATTTAATAAAAGTATGATAAAACATGTTATACTTCTATAATTTTAGTCAAACGAGAATTTATAATAAAATTTTAACAATATAATATGAATATATAATATATTTTCAATAAATAAATATTGATAAATTTTAAATTTTAAAATTTTTTAAATTTATTGAGTTCGAATAATTGTGATAAAAGTTTTTAGTAAATATATTTTATCTTTTTTTCTAAATTATTATTATTTTAAGATTACAAACTTTTTAAAATTTTATCTAACTTTCTAATAATTTTATGAGTTTTATTGAATAATTTAATTGTTATTATTATTTTATACACTCATAAAGATTATTTGAATTATAAATTTTTGTCAATATTATCAAATTCATTTTCCTAGTTTATATGATTCTTGAATTTTAAAATTTACAATAATATTTTAAGAAATTTAAGAAATTTTATTTCTATTTTTTTATAAATCTCAAATAATATATATAAATTTTAACAAAATACTATGTAAATTTTAGAATTTTGTTTATGAATTTATGGATTTGTTTTAAAAAGAAAATAATTTTTTGCACCAAATTGTATCATTTTTTGACAATTAATAAGTTTTTGGACTAAACTAGATTTTATTTTGTAAGATTTGGTCCCTCTAACTGTTGATGACCTGTTATATACACTATTTTTTAAACTATTAGCAGGTTGACACACCATTTTATCATTTTTTAAAGTTGACGACGAGTCAAACTGTCAAATTTTAAGAAGTTGACACACCATTGTGATTAATTTACCTATGGAAATCAACATTACTTTAATTGTATCTCATGATATAATCTAGTGTTCGAGATATGTAATGAAACCGTGAATTTCAGGTTTAAATTCTCCACCCCCGACTAAAAAAAAAACACCTTAGTCTGCAATAACTTTTAGGTTATAACTCTTCTTTTTCATAAAACCATCTATTTCATTATCAACTTTTAATGAAATTATCAAATATATTATATACTTTAAATCATTATAAAATATTATATCAACTTTGTGATTTATATTAAATATATTCAATTAAAGAAAATATGTGAGTGATTTATGCATACCTTAATGATTACTTATATATTTTGACTTAAGAAAAAGATGTGTCTAGACATAATGCTATACATTTTGTATCCTAGAATCAATATAATCCATTTAATATGTATAAATCACACATATTTTTTTTTGTTAGATATATTTGGTTCAGATTGTAAAATTTATATAATATTTTATAATAATTTAAAGTATATGATTTATTTAATGATTTCACGAAATTTAATATATGGGTTTACTTTTCTTTTTCTTCAACGGGAAATGTCATTCTCAAATCTTTCTTTTTATTTTTTAAATTTTTTTATTATTGTCTGAGTGAAAACTATAATCAGTATTGGTGAATAATAAATAAAAACATTTCGAATTCGAAACATTTTAACTCACACTATTAAAATAAATATCAATCAAAGCAACCTTCCTAATTATTAGAAAACACCAGATTCTTTTACTTGTTAATATAATTGATGTTACATTATGTAGTCCAGGTAGTTAAGATTTGCAGACTTTTATTCTAAAAAGCTAATCGATACTTTTAGAAGTTTTTGAATGCTACATTTACTTTTTCTTTGTTAATCAGGAGAGAATAAAATATGAAATTTACATTTTCTTAAAAGAGAGAGAGAGAGAAAAGAATGGAGGCAAAAGGCAGTAAATTATTGTTCTTTTTTTTTTTTTCCAGTTAAAAATAGGAATTTAGGCGGTTGAAGCAAAACCTCTAAATAGACAGTGGCTTATCACTTTGATTAAAAAAAGAAATGTGTTTTCAATTCCAGTAATTAATTTTCCTGCTTAATTAATTTCTCTTGTAAACTTTTACCAAGTCAAAACTCTTTCCCTTATTGATACAACTGAAAGAAAAAGGAACTCACTATAAATTTACAGTTTAACAAATTTTCTCACTCTCAAGGAAGATTCTATATATAACAGGAAGACATGACATGGAAGATTCTTACATTTTGATTTTCTATATTACAAAATATTTTACTACGAAAAGCAAATATCTACTCTGAGAAGCACATGTTATGAAACTATATATATTTATGCGTTTCATTGTTTCAATGGAATCATTAGGGCGATTTAAAAGAAAAATCACCATGTAATTTAAAGAGAAAAAAATATGTTTACATTATGTTTGGTATACAATTTCATAAAATTTTTATAATTCATTTGTAATTATAATTTTTTATGTGTTCATTTTAAATTAAAATTTATTTAAAATTTTATAAAATTAGTTATAATTAGTTAGATTAATTCCCACCGAATTTAAGAGATTTTGTAGATGAATTCTAAACTATAACGAATTGAATTTTTATTATAATAAAAATATTCTTGAACTTCATATTTTTAGTTTAACACTACAAATGCTAATTCATTTATAAATGAGATGAATTCTTTAACGAAACCTCATGGGCGATTTGTAGTTTTTTTATGAATAAAAGTTTAAGGTTAAAAGTTAAAACAAAATTTTAGCTAAAAATGTAACCTTTTTATGTATCATTTTAAAGGTTGAATACCATTTTCTATATTTTAAGGTTTTTTTTTAAATAAAAATGAGTTGATCCATTAATTCTAATTAATTAGTACAACTTTAAGCAGCGAACAAACTTAATTGTATTTTTAAAAAAATACATATAAACTATAATAAGATAAATTTTTACTTTAAAGTTCTTCAATCATGTAGACAAAACTATTAGGTATTTTCATAGTTGTGATTGATACAATAGTGAAAAACACAATTCATCCGGTAATTATGTTTAGTTATAAATTGACTTCATTAATTAATGAGTCTGTTCTCTTGAATATTATATTCAGACCGTTTTTCATTTCTCTAATAGAAGATAAATAAACTCTTAAAATGAGAGACAAATAAACTTTAATTAAAGAATATCAAATAAAAAAATTCATAATATATTATAAAAGTAAAAATAAAAGGTCTTTTATACTTAACGGAAAAAGATAAATAGAAAAAAAAATTAAGACCGGTTACCATTTAAAAATAATAATAATAAAAAAACTATTCGCTGTAGTCAAAAAGGAAAATAGACAGGCGCATAAAATTACATCTACCCGATTGACAGGACAATTGCAATAAAATTGAGTCTCCCCCAGTGTGCATGATATAAACAAATAAACACTCATTTGACTATTCAGACAAAATATTGGAGTTGACTAACACGTCAAAATTTATTTCCTTTTCATGAGTAGAACCATAATAAATTTCCTCGGAAAAATAATGTCGCTGATGTGATATTAAAAATTTAAGAGTTACAAAAACGAAATCAAGTACTGCAATTTTATGTCAAAAAAAGTACTGCAATTTATTTCCATTAAGATTTACTACGTACCTCCATCCCAAATTTGCAGAATAAGTGAATTTTTTTTAAATCACAAAGATAGAAAAGAATATCCATAATAAACATCCATGCATATTAGTTATAATCATAAAAATATACCAGTCGAGGGTTGATATAGTTGGTAAAATCTTTCTAATTTTCAATGAAATGTTTCAAGTTTGAGCCAAGCCTTTATTGGGAGAGGGCAAAGGGTTAAATAGGCCATAGCTGGGCGTCGGTTTTCTCACAGTGGATTAGTCTGGGTTCAAAGGGTCTAGAATACCACAGTAAATAATACCTATAAAAAACATTATAAAAATATCCTTATATTTATTTAAATGTGAAGTTAATTAGTGATAATAATACTTCTTAAAAAATAAACATGCATATCTAAAGAATGATATTTTTTTTAAAAAAAATACTAAATTAACTAAATTTAACCACTCTTTTAATTCTAGTAATTAAAATATTATCAAATTAGAAAGAAGATGGTAATTGAATCGATAATCGGGTTTTATACTATCTAAACCAATGGGATTTTAAT
>CANYLF011854528.1:0-10799 GCA_948193215.1 Bocquillonia castaneifolia | reverse complement strand
TAAATTTAACTAAATCCATATATTATATGGATTTATATTTGTTTTTCAATTATTATGTTGTAATGTATGTTTGAAATTTTAATTATCTTAATTAATATATAATTTATAATTAATGAATATTTTAAATCCTAATTGACTAAGACTTTATTTTTTTATTAATAAATGTATCATAATTCTAATTGATTAAGGAATTTCACATTTGTTATTAATTAATTAAAATAATTAGTAAATAACTATTTTAACTTTCATTAAAATCTTTCAACAATCTAATTAGGGAAAGATAAAGGGGTCAATTTGTATATTTCCCTCCTTGTCACTTTTATATATGTTATGGATTACGGATGGATTATGGATTATGGATTATGGATAAAAATAAAAATTTAAGAAAACGTACAGGAAGAAATGGGCCATAACTCAAAAATGGGCCGGTCAGTATACGAGAAAAACGCGCAAAGTTGCGTCAGTTTGCAGTTTGTTTCCAGTTCCACTATTCAATTCAATTCAATTCAAAGCTCTTCTTCTGCTGAGTCGCTTGGCTTGGCAACTCAGACCGAAACCAAATTGTAGTAGTATTTGTTAATTGTTAGTACAATTGAATTAGCACAAACTCAGAATTTCAACTCATCTATGGCAACGAGGAGCCGAACCTTACAATTCAAAAGACATAGAGATGCTGTCAAAAATGTGCGTGCTCCTTTGTCATCCTCTTCATCTGCCTCCACTTCTAACGCTCCGGTCATTGAAATGGTTAACTCTTCATTTCTTCGTTCCAAACACGACTCTTATGCTCCTCTCAGCACCCAAGATCCCGGTCCTTCTAGGTATACCAATCTTATCTTATCAATTTAGGGTTATTTAATTACTCAATTAATTTCTAACAAAACCTAATTGGTTCCGTACTAAACACTAGTGATGTGTTCACAATTGGATTGCCACCCGCATGGGTTGATGATACCGAAGAAATTTCTGTTAATATTCGGAGAGTTCGTGGTAAAATGGCCGAGTTAATTAAGGCTCACGCCAATGCTCTAATGCCTTCCTTTGGCGATGGAAGAGATGATCAGCGGTTAATTGAATCTCTTACTAGAGAAATTACGGAGTTGTTGAGAAAATCTGAGAAGCGGTTGCAGAATCTCTCTGCTAGTGACTCTCCTGAGGATTCTAATATTAGAAGAAATGTGCAGCGTTCTCTTGCTACTGATCTTCAGAATCTTTCTATGGATCTTCGCAGACGACAGTCCACTTATCTTAAACGTCTCCAGCAGCAAAAACAGGTAGGTCTCTGGAATAAATTACTATGCATACTGCATTGATGTGTGCTTGTAGTTAATTAACTAAATAATTGTGTGGTTCAGGGGCACGATGGGGTTGACTTCGAGATCAATTTGAATGAGAATAGATTTAAAAACGAAGATGATGAATTTGGTGATGTGGTATGCTGTTTTTACTTTTCATTGATTCTTGATGAGCTGTCTATATTTATTTCCATATATATTCTACCTGGAATTATTAGTGTTAAAAAATAAAAAATGCCTCATACAAGTCATTTATCAGTTCGTATTAAGAAGATTTTGCCTCAGTGTGAATGTTAGGTTGTACAGAAATGAGGGTTTGCAGATCAGATCAGGATAGTGTTTTTTTTTAAAAAAAAAATATCAAACAGGGTTCTTAAACTTCTTTGCTGCTGGTTTTATGATTGACAAGTGCAGGGTTTTAATGAGCACCAAATGAGTAAGCTAAAGAAGAGTGAGCAATTTACTGAGGAAAGGGGGAGAGAAATCAATCAGGTTTTGGAATGTCTTTTTTTTTATTTGATTTTTAAAGATCAATGGTTGTGTTGCGCTGCAGTTAACGTAATCTGTATTTGTAGGTTGTGTCATCTGTGAATGAGCTTGCTCAAATCATGAAAGACCTATCCGTCCTTGTGATAGACCAGGTTTGAGTCACAAATTTCAAGCTTGTAATTGTTAAAGTAAATTTAACAGTTTTTGGGATTAACAAAATTTTATAATTCTCCATCAGGGTACAATTGTTGATAGGATAGATTACAATATTCAGAATGTTGCCACATCAGTAGAAGAGGGCTTTAAACAGCTACAGAAGGTTCTATTTCTTTTTCTTTTTCCTACTCATTGACATATACAGAATTGATGACTTGAATTGTTATGGGCCACACTCATGCACATGGCCATTTGTCATTTTGGATTATGGTTTCTTTGAGCTCCAGTATAACATGAATGTTGCATATTCCATTTCATCAAATAAAAGGATCGACCATTCCATTTTCTCCAAGGTTCACATTGATGCGTGATTAGTGTTTTGTGCTAGCATTAGAGCTCTGTTCAATAACATACTGTTGGTTATCCTGGAATTGCAGGCAGAGAGGTCTCTGCAGAAAGGAGGGATGGTGATGTGTGCAACAATGCTTGTCATTATGTGTTTTATCATGCTAGTGCTTTTGATCCTGAAGGAGCTATTTGTATAATCGTCTGAAATATTTACTATTGACACCTTAGCCTGCTAGTTTTAAATGCTCTGTTGTGCACAAGTATGGATCGGCAAACTAACCTGGCAGTTTTCAAAGATGGCCCAATGATGAATCTGGCGCTTGAGCTTGGGGTAAATTACTTGTACATAGGTTTTTGTTACAATTCTGACAGTAGCCTTCTCCTTTAGGACCTGTAAGTTTGCGAGTCAGGTTCAATATCCTTTTTCTTTCGAGGATAGATTTATTGTAACAATTTTTTTCTTGTATATATCCAATTTAAGTGGCATATCGCTGACATATTATTGGATACTGAATTATGAATGTCTCTGAAATATCATATTGGGAGGTTTATTTGAAAGTTATCTCGACTTTTTCCTGCTACCTGATGGTGTATTCAGAATGGTTCAATGTGCATATAGTCCCATATATGGGAAGGTTTATTCTTTATTGCGAGAGATTTTTGAAGCTTGTAACAATATTATTTTCTAACAGTATGTTTTATTTTCTGCTAATGGACTCTTGATCCGGTTGTAATGTTGCTCGAAACACCCAATCCATTCCCAAGAAAAATAGAAATTTCAACATTTTGCATTAGAATTTGTATTTTATAATTGGAAAATGGTATGTATCTCTGATGCCTAAGATAAAATATAATCGGTAAATTGAAAAATATCTTTAATTGTATTTTTATTTCTTTTCTAAAATTCAAATGATACAAGTGTCATTAGCAAATACTATAATTAAGTGTTTATTTTTAATTTAGACATAATTATTCTCTCTCTAATAGAGATCTGTTTTTATAAAGATTGCTTTTATGATTATACCTTCAATAGAGGGTTGCTATCTGTTCGGGGGTGGCATATTATTTCCCTTTGTGTTTGAGGACTGGTGTTGCGCTTTAAGGGCAGCTGCTTCCCAATACTAGGGCAGTTGCGCATCGTGTTATTATTTTTCATTTTTTAATATTTCTTTTAGGAAGGTCTTTTGAGTTATTATTTCCTATATTAACGAAAGGAAAGTTTGAAAATGGAAGATAGATAATAAGAAAAGAAATAAATATCGATTTTGTTTTGTATATTTACAATGACCTAGTAAGGCTATTATCCCATGGAGGTGCTTCCTACAGGTAAATCCTATGGAAAACCAATTAGTGATCATCAAAAAAAAAAAAAAAAAGTTCCCTTTGTAAACACAGGCAAAAGTGACATAAATATGGCAGCTGCATTATATTAAGGTGTAATGATTAGCATTTAATTAGGACTTTCTCTCATTAACAACCCAAAACGAAAACGTAGCAAGCATACTTCAAAAAACTTCTTAGGCGGGTATATAAGGGTTTGCACACATTTATATATTCAACTATTAATTCACTCACTCCTTAAATAAAAAAGATATTCCTAAAGATTCAGTCATTTATATACATTTTATCTTCACTAATAATAATATGCCCTTCAATACCATTCTGTGTTCCTCTCTTGCTTGTCTTCAATTCTTGATATTGTCTCTATCTTTTAGAGCACTTTGTTAAGTTGTATATGTTTTGAGGGATGGAAACAAATAACTACACCCACAAAGGAAAGGCCATCATGCAAGGAATTAGTGTCAAACATGCTGGTTTTTGCATGTCAAATGGATTTCCTGCTGGTTTAAGGGTCCTTCTTGTTGATGATGATCGCACTTGTCTCATTATCTTGGAAAAGATGCTTCAAAATTGCCTCTATAAAGGTCCCTCTTCTTTTAATTTCTTTTCTTGATCATCAATTTACCTTTTCTGTTTCTTGATCTTTTGATTCCGATTTCACATGATTAATCATTTTCTTACTAGACAAGAAGAACTATGAATCTACTTCATATTAGAAATTCTTTTTTTTTAAACATGTTTGAATTTTTTTTTTTTTTGTTTTCAAGATTATGGAACTTTAAATTTTGAATTTCTTTAAATTTTAAATTCTACAGTGTTCTTCTATGATACTGTTTTTTTTTTTTTTAATTATTTTCTTTATTTGTAGTACGATACTTATAAGAGTTAAAACAGAATTATTTGTTATGGTTTAAAATTATGATAAGGGTAAAACAGAAGTATATTTGAATATATGTTAAAAGGGTAGTGTAGTATGAATGATAATTGATGATGTAATTTCTAGGTTTTAACCTTTCAAGTACATGTTTTAGTTACAAAATGTCGACACGCCAAGGAAGCTTTATCAATGCTTCGAGCCGACAAGAACAAATTTGACATTGTTGTAATTGACTTGCATATGCCGGATATGGATGGATTTAAGCTCCTTGAGATTGCTGAATTTGAAATGAATTTACCTGTTGTCAGTAAGTATGAATTTTGAAAAATCCAATTTTTTTTTTTTTGTGCTCTCTAATCATATAACAATAATAACTATTTTCTGTTTTCTATGTAATTCAGTGATGTCATCAGATGATGATCATGAAGTTGTTAAGAAGGGTGTTCTTCATGGTGCTTGTGATTATTTGATAAAGCCTATCAGGATGGAAGCTCTTAGAATGATATGGCAGCATGTGATTCGCAGGAAAAAGAATGTTGCAAGCTTGGAAGATGACAACCTGATTTTGACAAAACCTGACAATGATGAGCACAGGGTACCTGGAAATACAAAAACTAGTAAGAGTTTAAAAAAGAGGAAAACTGATGAAGATGGTGATGATGATGATGAGGCCTCAGATCCTTCAGGGAAAAAGCGAATGATTTGGACTAATGAACTCCATGAAAAGTTTGTCATAGCTTTTAATCATCTTGGCAGTAAAAGTATGTTTCTTTAGTATCTGCATATCTAATCACCTTAAAGAAACTAATTACATGTATTTTGTGATTATTAAATGTTTCTTTTTCTTCTTTCTTTTGAGCCATTTACTAGTACTTTCAGTTTCTGAATGCCACTGCAGATGCTGTTCCTCTGAAAATTTTGGAGTGCTTGCAAACAATGAATGTTCATGGTATTACTAGAGAACATATTGCTAGTCATCTTCAGGTAGTGTTTCCCATATATTTTTATTGAGAAAGTTTAGTTTCAGATCTTAAATGTGGGAGAGGAAATAAACTAATGCAACTGTATATCACAGAAGTATCGCATAAATCTTCGAAAACAAGATGATATTCCACAGGTAAAGCCAGAGCAAATGATGTATTCAAGGTTTAACAAAAGATCTATTTTTGAGCAACCTCGGTCGCTAGATAACCAATTCAGTGCCAATCCACATCAATTTCCTTTGCCGCTAGCAAGTATGCCTGCGCCATTAAATGTGATCCCAAACACTGGCTTGTCTTTTGATGATCAAAGGAGACTTGTACACTCTGGAATTCAGGAATCAAGTTACAAATCTCTCACCAAATCCTCAGGAAATGATTTTCCATTTATCAGTACCTTCGGAGCAGGTCCTTCCAAATCTGTAAACCTTGCAGCAGGCATTCCATCACTTGGTCAAGAGCATGAGTGCATGAACAAGGAAAATGTTGCTCAGAATTCTCAAAGCCTTGATTCGTTTGATGATTTGTACGACTTAAAGGGTGATGCTATGCCTCAGTTGATCTATGAGCCTACGCTTTATCTCCAACATTTTGATCAAAATGAGATCTTTCAAGGACCCTTTATTCAGGTTGGACATACTCCTCTGCTTTTCTTTTCTTATAGCTGTATTGGAATTACTGATAATAGAGTTTATTAATTGAATTGAATGTACGCTTTGTTTTTCTACAGCAAGGTGCAGAACCACTTCTAATTAAATATAACAGTGCCACACAATTTGACAAATGCGACTTCTGAGGACACATCCAATCCTTGCCTTTTTCTTTTGAACTGCATTTCTCGTGCATTCTTCGTTGATGGCAAAGATCAGGCACTGTCAACTTCTCTATGAAACTGTAGTTTACCTCTTTCTTTTTCTTATTGATGGACATTTTTATATCATCAATTTCATGGACTAGAGGAATTTTTGAGACTTGGTAATGATATTCATGGTTGGTTGTAACAATCTCAATATAACTAGCAGTTCAAAAAAATAAATATATGTGCAGATAGAATTTTGAGAATCTGCATTTGCCTTGGAAACCATGTTCGCATACCTGTCGATGCAATGTTAACTGCAGTCTCAGTCTGGAGAAAAAGAATGTACATAACATCTTAAAAACCCATGAGAATCCTTTTATATAGCGACAGAATTATATTGAAATTATTAGTTATATAAATATTCTATGATGAACCGTTTAAATTCTGAAACATTAGCAAATATTGTAAATGATAGAAACATAACAAATATGATCTACACAGTAAAACACAATTTGTTTTACAATCTAAATCACCAAACACGAAATTTGGCAGTGACAAAAGATGCCACGAATCAGAATTCAAAGTAGATAAAAGATTAATAAATGCTTCTACATCTGCATTAGAAAGAGTAATAGGACTAAAAGAGAGCTGAGAACACTAGTAGCTGCACTAGTCCTGCGACTGTAGTTGGTTGGACGTATTGTGGGGAGTGCACACTCCTCACCATTAAAGAAGACTTTAGTTGGGAATCCATCTCCACCAGCCACATCAATTCCAGGTGTTTTTTTCTTGGAAAATGAGATCACCGATTGCTGCGTACCAGGAACCCGGGGATCTTTTCTCGGGTTATCACCATCCCTTTCTGCTAGAAGAAAATTAAAGTCTCGAAGACCTTGCATAAAGATTGTGTTGGTGTGATTAGGCAGGACACTTCCATTGAAGGAGTAGACATTTTCGAATCCTGGCATTGCTTTGTCCAGTTGCACTGCAGCAAACCAGTCTGCAAAATCAGTCTCTCCCCAGTTGAATAATGTGATTCTTGCACTCCAACCATCCCTATAATCCGACAGTAAATGCCAATTTATGCTGACCCCGCAGTTGTCCCCACATGGAAGTGGATTAGGCACAGCTCTCTTCCGTGATTCAGTCCATGCCACGGTATTAAGAGTCCGGTTCTCAAAAGGGAGTAGAAGATCAACCTGTCGAAGAAGCAGAGCCTGTTCATTAGCATTGCAGGTTTGGCTCGGATTGTTTTTACAGCCACAGGCGCAGGTGTTACATGGGATGGCGGAGGCATTGAAAAATGCTGAGAAGGATACACAACATTTTGGTTTCTCCTCCTTGAAAGAAGTTATATTGCAAACCACCTGCCAACTGGCTAGTGCTGCTTTTTTTGAAGGCAGACCATTAGGATCAGGCAACAGGCTTGGACTCACTCGCAGTGGAGATCCACATTGAAAATCAGGATTCATCGTGCCATTGATCTTCCAATTCTGCGGTGGATTAAGTTCAGACATGTTCAAATCTGGGGGCATCTTGTACACACGCATTAAAAAAGCTGAAACAGACTTGCTTGCATCCATATTTGGAGGTAAAACAGTCCCATTTCGACAACAGAAAGGAATCATGCCAATGTTAGAATCATTAGCTCTTGTTGGAGGCAAGTCGGCAATTGTGGGCCTTTTCTGACAACTCAAAGCTTTAGAGAAATCAACACCCTTGTAGAATTGACCTGGCTCACCGAAAATGCAATCTGAAGTATCAACAACACTTGGATAAGCTCCTTTCATTTCATAAATAAATTCACCCTTCATCCAATCCCAGCTTATTTTCCAATTCTGAAGACGTCCCAGAGAATTATGGTTTGAGATAGAAACCTGAGCCCAATATTCAGTATCAGAACTGCTGATCACATCATACATGATTATTAGATCACCATCTTCTCGAGGCTGGAAATTGTCTTCAAAATTTGTATTTGGTGCAGCATTCACATCTTTAGTGCAACAAATTTGCAACTCACTCCCTAAATTAGTCAAAGAAAGAAAGGTGACATAAAGTTTGGACTTTGTACACTCTCAAGGGATCCTAAATTTTCTCTCTCCCACTTCAAATATATAAGCATCCAATATTCCAAATAATAATGCGAACAATAAAACTTCTTTATATTTTCTGTTTGTACTATTAGTTGTTTTTTATTACTACTTTTTTAAAATTTTGAGGTCTCCTAACATGCGTGGAGATAAATTTCCATGGATAGGCCACAGCAACCTGGCTAAACATTTTTTTGACTATTTTAAAAAAACTTCTTAAAAGTTTAAAAACAGTGATTCCTTCAGACTCAAATTCTTCTAATTAATAAATAAATTATGCCTAAAAAATCTTATAAATAACCAAATAAACAAAAACATTAGTACCAAAATAGATCATGTCTGTCTCCTTAAAATAAGAATGAAAAAAATAAAAGTTTAGTTAATATATATATATACCTTGTCTTAATGGAACAGAACAAGAATACTCAGGATTATCCAGTTTAAAATTAGGAGGCAAAGCAAAGTTCCGATCTCCATTTACAAAACGGGTACCGACCAACAAGACCGAAACTTGAGTCTGGGTGGTGTCTCCAGCAGTCTCGATAGCGGACTTGAGGTCAGCCCTAGGAAACCCAACTAAAACGGTACCGTTGCCAACAAAAGCAGGTAATGAAGAACCATCAGCCAAAACAGCATTACTTGCAGAAACTAAAAGCTCACTCTCATTAAACCCAACAAAAACCCTCCACGACTTGACCTCATCACGTCCGTTGTTGGTCAGGGTCACCCTCGATTCGAACCTGTAGGGTTGGTTTGTTGGGTCATCAGTAGGTGGAATAGGGCGCCCTCCTGTGTGGTTGTAGGACAAGTAAACACCGTTGCAGGTGGTGCTCAGTGGCGGTGTCGACGGTTGAGAGAAACAAGTGTAAGCAGAGAATGAAAGTGTAATTATGAAAATGATCAAGAGCTTAGTATTATTGTTATCATCATTAGCCATCATGTTCATAACTAAACGTATGTATGCTACTACAATTAACCAGAGATTATTATGAGCTGATTAACAAGAGATGGAAGGAACGAACATAATAATGACAATAAAAAGTAGAGATGGAATAATTAATGGAACAAATGAAGTAATGAATTAATGCCTTAATGGCATGCCGGCATGCAGCCTGTTTCCATTTCAAACTTAAAATTCGAAGAAGAGGAGAACTGGTCGTTTGATGTAAGGTGGTTTTTTTTAATGATAAGAACGAGTCCGTGAGTTGCTACGTCGTCGTTTTGTATTTGTATGCTTATATATTCTTTCTAGAGTAAAATAGCTTAATTGATGTTTTCTGCAGGTTAATTACTGTCTTTTATTACTATTATGCTGGGCTTTAATTATGTTTTATGCATGGATGCATGTTTAGTTGCAAGAGATTTGTTAAAATCTAGTTTGGATTAAAATGATTAAGAGATGATGCTTGTATATTAAAATCAATTCAAATCCTACTGCAGGAGGTGTTGATTTTAAAATGATGTCAACCTGGTCTTTCCTCTGTTTTCTTTGAAGTTTTCTAATACTGTCCATTTGGTACTAATATATATCCTTTTTCTGCTTAACTTATTATTTAATTATGATTTGATTTGGTTGTCACCTAAAAGGCTAAAAGTAAAAGAAAACCATAATTATAAAATTTATTATAGAAATATGTATGCTTCACAAGAGCATGATTACCAAATCTTTTTTATCCCGTGTAAAGCTAATTAAAAAAATAGTTGAGGAATTCAAAACTTTCTTTGATGTTGAGAAATGATACTACTAATTAATCTTTCTTAATTTAACAATTAAAGAGTCAAAATGAGTTATTACAAGGCCATTTTTTTCCTTTTCCTTTTATTCTTTCTGTAAGAAAATTATTTTCCTTCCAATAAACAAATGCACACTATTACATACTGTAGATTTACTCTAATTTTATCTGTTTTTCCATTGAATTATGAATTGTACTTATGTTTAATAGACAAGATCTTGTGCTTAAATTGGATAAAGTTCTTTTGAGTTTGGTTACATTCTTTCATGTTTAATTGCAAATTTCTATTTCTTCAGATTTAATGGTACAATCTAAAAAATCCATATCTAAATGTAGCCATATGCAGATGCAAATGTCTGATGGTGAATCTTGTGATGATAATAGTGTGCTTTATGGGTGATAAACTTAAGCTAAAAAAGTCCAATTAAAAAGAAAAAAAATAAAGAATTCCTAGATATGATATATCTTTTTGGATTCAATCTCGTCTTAAAAAAATCTCAAAATGAAAGGAATCTAATTTAGTCTTGTAAGAATCTATGCCTTATTGTTATGCACACCCTCAAACGAATTTTCTTTAAAAAAAATCTAAAAACTACTTTGATTAACATATTTGTTGGGATTTCTTTTTGATAAATTTTTAGTACATCTTTTGGGGTAAATTAAGATATAGTCTTTATCTTTAAACAAAATT
>CANYLF011854457.1:0-19026 GCA_948193215.1 Bocquillonia castaneifolia | reverse complement strand
ATATTACCCTTCTTTACTTTAAAATAAATATCATTTTGTTAAATTCAGTCATAACTTAAAAATTTGTTGAAATGTTTATCTTATTTTGCTTTATTTACACATATTACAAAAGTTTCCTCAAAGCCATTAGTAATAGGATTGTGCATTTGGTTTAAACTGATATGAAACAAAATGTTTTTGTACTTATAAAATTAAACCTAATTGAAATGTATAAAAAAAATTAAAATATCAAACCAATTAAACCAATCAGATTAGTTTGGTTCGATTTTTGATTTGATACAACTTTTACATATAACTTATATGGATTTGTTGGTCTAAGTTGTCTCAATCTAACTTATTTTGAGCTAACAACCTCTCTTAAGAGTTTGATAAAGTTTCTAAGTGTGTAGGACAAATTTCAAGAAGTATCAAGCTAGATTAGAAAAGTGACTCATAATTCTCGGCCGCAAGCAAGGAAATCACCCCCGCGACACAAATCGCACTAGTGATCCAATTCCTTGGCCCCGCGACTAAAGTGCCTCCAAAGTGCCAAAACCTTCTATCCCAATCTCGCGCCCGCGACTGGATGAATCGCCCCCATAACCAAAGCGCCTCCAAAGTCCAAAACCTACTGGTCCAATCTCGCGCCAGCGATAGAGAAGGTCGCCCCCACAACCTAAGGGAAACCATGCCTAGTCACACGAGGATTGCCCACGTGACCCAAGTGCAGACAAGGAGGTTTTGCCTCAGAGCCTGAGCCATGACTAGCAACTGCGGCACTGTGTGTTCAGCTGCGGGGCTGAAGTGGTAGTCGCCACCCGAACCGACATCAGGAATGTCTTACAAGGTGTACACCCCGATTCCTCTCAAGAATACGAAAGGTGCATTGACCCCAGAGATTCATGGATCTGACTTATCAATTCCAGAGCGTGATTCTTTACCCAATACTCCTAGTATTATACCAACCATCATTCCTTCTAACAAAGCAGTAAAACACATATAACAATTATAACCTACCTTTTACATATACACATGCAAGAGTGAGTTTCTAATAACAAACATGGGTTAATTTTAATGATTACTAACCATTAATTAAAGTTAATTTACATGCAAAAGTGATAATAAACACATAACAACCAACACAGCAACACAACCTAGGGTTTATACCATTTTAGACCTAAAATCATTACCAAATAGCATTATTAACCAATTTTATACATAAACATGCATCTAAACATTACCAAAGAAGGTTCAGAAGCTTACCTCGATGCTGTATTCCATGTGAAAGATACTATACACAAGTGATCCTCACAAAACAGCACCTAAGAAACAAACCCTAAAATTCGTATGCTCTGGCTGCCTATCCCTAAAACCTAGTTTTAGACGTATATTTATAGCCGGTTTAGCTTAAAACTTAAGCTAGGGTTACCATAATCAGTTTCCTATTGAAACTCAATGACTTGAGCCTAAAGCAAAGGATATTTTGGATAAAAATAGCCCTCCAGAGCTTTGGGACGCGTGTACGACTCGTACGGGCCATTTCGGGCCGAAACAGCCCAAAAATGGGCTTTTTACAGCTAAAATTGTCTGACTAACGTTGGGGGCCCAACGCCAGTCATATGAGCGGCGTTAGGCCCAACTCCACTTGGAAGAGTGGCGTTGGGCCCAATTCCACTCTTCAGAGTGGTGTTAGGCCCTTTTGAGCTTCCAAACGTCCGATTTTATGAAAACTTAAAACTGAGAAAATGTGAAGAATGGCTTCAACTACCAACCATTAAAATTTCAAGTCATTTGAACACTTATAGAAAAAGTTATGATGAAAACCGTCTAAAAAATGCATCATTTATGCTTAAAACAAGACTTTTGGAGAAAAATGTGTTATGCAAGCTTAGAAAACACTTAAAGCAAGGTTATGTAATCTCTAAAAAGGAAATGTCAACTCAATTCATACTACTTAGAACATGAACGATCACCACTGGGCCTCTGAGCCGCTACCATATTCCTACATCAAAAATTAGGTGTTAACACCAAGGCATCGCCCCCACAATATCGAGGCCGTCTACTACTTTTCCAAGGCTTCCATGGTTAGTTCATCACGCCCGCGACCAAGAAAGATTGCCCCCATGATGCCTGGGAGAAACTAGTCGCTACTGTACTTTTGAACTTCACGGCCACGACGCTGTAGATCACCATGGGACCTAACATTTTATAGAGAATTAAATGCAAAACAATCTAGACATTAAAGAGAACTTCACACTTGTTTCTGTCAGCTAGTTTTAGGTTTTATGGCTATAAATACCCATTATAAATGTCCCTTAACTAAGGACCCACACTCTTTGATAGCCAAACTCTTGCAATTTGATTTCTCATAATTCTTTGTAATAAATTCTTGGTGAATTTATTGTGTGTGTGCAGACAAGGAGTTTTTACCTCAGAGCCTGAGCCATGACTAGCAACTGCGGCACTATGTGTTCAACTACTAGGCTGAAGTGGTAGTCGCCACCCGAACCAGCATTGGGAATGTCTTACAAGGTGTACACCTCGATTCCTCTCAAGAATACAAAAGGTGCATTGACCCTAGAGATTTAAGGATCGCACTTATCAATTCCAGAGCATGATTCTTTACCCAATAATCCTAGTATTATACAAACCTTCATTCCTTCTACCAAAGCAATAAAAACACATAACAATTATAACCTATCTTTTACATATATACATGTAATGGTAAGTTTCTAATAATAAACAACGATTAACTTTAACAATTACCAACCATTAATTAGGGTTAATTAACACGCATAAGGTGATAATAACATATAACAACCAGCATAGCAACACAACCTAATGTTTCTACCAATTTTAACCTAAAATAATTATAGAATAAGCATTAATAACAATCAACTAAATGATTACCAAAGAAGTTGCAGAAGCTTACCTCGTCATTGCATTCCACGTGAAAGCTACTGTATACAACTATATAGAGCCGTACACAACCGTTTAAAGCCTAACGCCAAAGGGGAGCATAAAACAGGGACCAATGCCACTTGTGGGAGTGGCGTTTGAGCCCAACGCCACTAGCCCATAGGCGTTGGTGCCCAAAGCCACTCCTAACAGTGGCGTTAGTTGCCAGAACAAACCAGAATGCAAGATTTGACAATAAAACATGATTTTTGGGGTTACCAAGCCTGAAAAAAGACTATACAAGAAACCCACCAAACAATCATCAAAACATATTATAATGCATGAAATATGGTAAAGTAACCTAGATCTATTCATGGCATGCATAAAATACAAAAAGAATACAAGCTTTACATACAAAACATGCAAAAGATTCAAACTTTACGTGTAAAACATGCAAAAGATGCAAATTTTATGCATAAAACATTGTAAAAACACAATTTCACATATTAACAT
Organism: Bocquillonia castaneifolia; assembly: GCA_948193215.1. Lineage (NCBI taxonomy): Eukaryota > Viridiplantae > Streptophyta > Magnoliopsida > Malpighiales > Euphorbiaceae > Bocquillonia > Bocquillonia castaneifolia. The sequence continues at coordinate 15,636 of CANYLF011854457.1, read as the reverse complement.
ATAAAGAAACAAACTTATGCATTAAAACATTCAAAGAAAACAACTTTATAGATCAAAACACAAAAAGAAACAATTTTTATGCATTAAAACATGAAAAGACATAATTTTTATGCATTGAACACAATAACAACGATTTTTATGCAATAAAACTTGAAAAGAAACAATTTTTATGCATGGAAACACATTAATGATACTAAACAATTCAGCTCTGGAATAAAACGCATGAAAACATGCAAAGAAAGCAACTTTTATTATTAATAATGCATGTACATGGCATTTAATGACATTTAATCACACAAACATGCATAAACAATATTTAAACATTCAATACAGAAAATTACAACAACAAAACACATAAAAACAGTAGATCATGGCATGCAAATCATGAAAAATGCGGCAAAAATATTGAAAAAAACAAAGAAATAGACTTACCTTGCACGAAACTGATTTAGAAGCACTTGAGAAGCCTCATATCTGATTTGAGTAATTTTTTAATTGCTTTATAGTGATTAACAACTGCTAGAATGCTACTTCAATGGATTGAATGCTTTAAAACGCCTTTTGAATACAAAAGATGCCAACTTTCAAAACTTTTTTTGTGTTTTCAATGTAAAACAATGAAGTATTTTGGCAAATAAATGAATTCAAATCTTTGGTATGGAAAACCAAACTCTAAATTTGTGTGAACAAACCGCCTCCCCCCTAAAACCTAGTTTTAGACGGGTATTTATAGCCGAATCAGCTTAATTCTTAAGCTAGGGTTAAAAGCATCACTTCCTATTGAAAATCAATGACTTAAGTTTAAAGCAAAGGTTATTTTGGTCAAAAACAGCCTTACAGAGCCTTAGGACGCGTGTATGGCTCGTACGGGCCATTCCGAGCCAAAATAGGTTGAAACTGAGCTTTTTATGCTGAAAATTGTTCTACTGGCATTGGGGGCCCAACGCTAGTCTTAGGAGTGGCAATGAGCCCAACTCCACTTGGAAGAGTGGCGTTGGGCCGAATTCCACTATGAAGAGTGGCGTTGGGCCCTTTTGGGCCTCCAAACGTTGGATTTTGCAAAAGCGTATAAAAGAGAAACCGTGTAGAATGGCCTAAAATATAAACCTTCAAAATTTCAAGTCATTCGAATACTCGTAGAGAAAGTTAAGATGAAAACCATCATAATAATGCACTGTTATGCTTAAAATAGAAGTTTTGGGTGAAAACATGCATTGAAAACTTAGAAAATGATTTGAATGTGGCTATGCAATCTCTAAAAAGCAATTTTAAACTCAATTCATGCTATTTAAAACATGAATGATCATCACTGGGCCTCCAAGCAGCTTCCTCATTCCTACATCCAAAAATTAGGAGTAAACAATTTGCCCCCGCTTTGTTAAAGGTTTGTAATATTTTCCAATAATATGATAAATGAAGACAAAGCTAAAACACATAATTTTTTAAAATAAATGCATACCTCGACTTCGGTGTGCGAAGTTTAACCTTGGACCTCGACTGCATTGATTTAACTCCATGAAGATTCGGGTGTTTAGACCCTCCTAACTCTGATATAAGGCTTTTGCTCCAAACAAAGTATCACCTTGGACCTCGGCTGCCTTGGTTTTAACTCCATGGGGAATAATTGGTTTTCCTGGTTCAACTATCAGGATAAAGTTTTACCTCGGACCTCGGCTGCCTTGGCTTGACTTAAAATTGATTGAAGCTCAATCTAAGACCTCGGCTGCTTAGACTTCACTCCATGGGGACTAATGTGATTTTTTGACTCAGATATCAGAATGAAACTTCTCTTAGGACCTCGGCTACCTAAGTTAGGAAGATAAGTCTTTTTGACCTTCCCGGCTCGAATACCAGGGTGATTTGCCTTGCCTTGGACCTCATCTGCCTTGGCTCGACTTAAAAGAGATCCACTAAACTCTACTGGAGGTTAGCGGTAATATTTTTCTCCATTGGGGAATGTTTGCTTTTTGAGACTTAAATTCTAGGAATTATTTCCACTAGGAAAAAAGGGCTCTATCTTTTATAGACTGTCACTAGGGATTGAATATTGTCTGGATAAACGTCGTCGGACAACTTCATTGGGGATATAAGATTTATCTCCTTCGATAGCCATCACTGGGATAGATTCATTTGAGGAATTTGATTCCTGAATTCGACTTCATTTAGGAAATTGACTCTCACTGGGGAAAATAATTTCTAAATCCAAAATCGCCATCCATTCATTTAGAATTACTCCAAATATTTATGAATTTGAAGTAGGAATATAAACCTTTGTAAAGGATTTTTCTGCAATTTCTGTCATTTCCTCTGTAATTCCCTATCGTTCTCTATCGTTTTGACTATAGTCATCTGTAAGTTTTGATAATCTTCCAAAATTTGCCCCTAATTGGATTAAATTGGCCTTCCTTGGCCTTAATTTTGCTTTTGGGCCTATTCATAACAAAACTTTTATCCTTATTTGCAAGAAAACTTCAGGGACCAAAATGGCAATTTACCAAATTGGCATTATAAGGTGGCGGGCAGCTCTATTTTTTGCCAAATTTCAAATTGATTTTTACCCAAACTTCATTTTCCTTTCATTTCTTCATTTCTTAACCAAATCACTTCAAACAAAATGCGAAACGGCGGATGATCCGGCCTTAGAACCAATATGGGAGTCGATTAGCCTTCTTCGAGTTCGGGAAGAAGTGCAAAAAGATGATTCGGGTGGAATCCGCAGAGGAGGAAGAGTTTCTCCACTTTCCAACGCTCGATTTCATCTTTGTAGTACGATCGGAGAGCGAGTAAGTGTCCAAACACTTCAATCTTGTTGTATTTTGACTGGGTATTATGAAATTTATCAAAAATCTGTGAAATAAACTGAATTGGCAGCCAACACCACTGCCCAAGGCTCAACACCACTGCTGGGAGTGGCGGTTCTACCAACGCCAGTCGTGGAATCGACGTTGGTGGCAACGCCACTGCTGGGACTGACGTTGAGCCCACTTCCAGTCCCAGTCCCAGTAGTGATTTTGAACTCCGCACAGCGTTCCGATGCATGTTTGGATGATTTAACATGTAAAAAGAGACTGATATGTACATTTTATGAATGAATTATATATGATTTGCACATTAAATGAATGATTTATGCATGATTTAGGATGATTTATATATTAAATGACTTAGGATGATACGTGCATGAATAATTTAGGATGATTTATGAATGATTGGATACTCTGTTGGCTACCAAAGTTAGAAATAAAGCATTCATGCAAGAAATTAAATGATTGAGTTAGGAAATATACATGTTATTACATTGCAGGGGGATGAGACTACTTTTACCTATAATGGAAACTTCTCCAAAGTTTGAGCAGTTTGGAGAAGATGACCTCTGGGCGGGCAGGCATTAGTGCTACAGGCTGGGTTTGGCCCTCTGCTTTCCATATTTCCTGAGAATGTGGATGATCATATGAGCTTTTATTGTGATCGTCGTTCCATGCGGGTGTTGATGGAGCGATGGTTTGCTACTACCCATACTTTCCAGTTGCCATGTGGGGAGTATACACTGTCTTTGATTTCTTTTTCTGCTATTACTGGACTAGCATGTGCTGGTGAGAGGATATTCTGGGATAGTAGGATATATTCTGTCCATCGTGACATGCAAAATGAGTACATTCTCCGAATGCTAGGCATGGTTCCAGGGCGAAAGAGCCTTAAGAAGCTCTATGTTGATGCACTTGCGAGACATCTTCTGAGCTATCAGCCATAGTTTGATTGGCGATTTGATCAGATGGATCGTGTTTTCATCCTTTACTTGTTGGGTAGCACTATCTTCTATGACACTAATTCTACCATCGGCTTGTATTTCATTCCTATTCTCAGGGACTTCGATCAAATGAGCAGGTATGACTGGGGCTCTCCTGCTTTAGCCTATCTGTATCTTTATGTGGATAGGATTTCTCATGGTGCTGGAAAGTTCTGCAGCTTCTGGCACGCCACTCATGTGAGTTGCTTTGACTTTTGCCTTATTCTTTTTTGCTTTACTTGCCATGTGCTACTCTAACTCTTCATTTGCAGGTTTGGGCTATTGAGTTAGACTTGATTTGCTAGTTCTTTCCTCTTCAGCCTCACTATGTATTCCCTATCCTCAAGCATTGGGGCTTACAGCGATTGTGTTTCTCTCGGCAATCTTTTATTAACAACCTCTTTCCAACTCGTTTCACTATAAAAAAAATAATAATAATAAAAGAATATTTTTCTATATACATGACTTGTCTTCAAATTCAAATAAGAGAAAAAAAAACAAACCTTAACTCACTGACTGTTTCTAGGGTAAAACAAGAAACTTTGTTAGCTTAAAACAATTGACATAAGTTTGAAATACTTACCTTGTTTCCTTCGGTTTCAGCTTGACAGGCAGTGGTTAGGTCCGATGGAGGGATTTTCGCCCTATGTCATTGCATATCTGCAAAAGGATGACATGAGGATCCTTTTAGAGGGTTCTGGGCTTAGGATGTGGTTTTTAGGAGAGAGGACTCGTCACCAGTATTTGGCTAGATTCTGGAGGAGGCCACATGAGCCTCCCATTGAGATGTTCTGGGGACATGAGCTGACGAACAATGCTTTGCCTACAGCTCTTGATGGCTTTGAGTGTGTGTCTTTTCTTTCTCATTCTAAGGACTACACTCTGTTTTTGCGCTCAAGGTGCCTTCCTGCATTGCCTTTGTCTCCTAGGATGTTAGGCAAGGTAATATTCCATCCTATCTGCTTCTTTATGCATCATGCTTTGCTTGCATGATCTACAGCTGTTTCTTTATAGGTTTCCATGGGAGTAGTGACTTTCTTTGAGTCTAACTCTCATAAAGATCAGGATGAGGGCAATTTTGGGGGTTCTAGTGATGATGATGATGCCCCCATTCCTAGGCCAGATGTTCCCGGACCGAGTAGTAGGACTAGAGCTTCTACTAGAGGAATGATTTTGAGTGCAGAGGTTGCTAGACCTCGTCAGTCTAGACACACTTCCAGCAGCTGTGGTGAAGTTATACCAAGTCATATTACTAAGTTTCCTGGACTATTTGTACATCATAGGACTGTTGCTAGTCTAGTTGAGCATACTTTTCATCCTGTCGCCGATCCTTCGATTTCTTTTACAGCCGGATGTACTCATGTAAGCTTCTTTTGACTTGCATCATTCATTTGTTTTTGTGTTTAAATTCTAAACTTCCTATCTTTCCAGGTGCCTGTCGATGAGGTCTTATGTCTGTCATTATATTTTTAGGCCAGCAAGGCCCATCTAGTGGAGACCTGTGATACTTGGAGACAGACCCATTACCTTTCTTGCAGGATGGTTGCTGAGTTAAAGGCTCAGCTTGCTGCTTTAGATATTCCAGCCAGAGGAGCTAGTGTGGATCAGAGAACCAATGATGATGATCAGTAGGCTGATGATGAGGTTGGTAGTCAATCGATTGATGAGGATGAGGACTCTGATTAGGATTCTGAGGAGTCAGAGGAGTTTGAGGAGGAGGAGGAAGATGAGTAGATGTCTTCATTTCTGTTTCAGAACTCCCTTAAACTTTGAACTTGCTTCTAGACTTTAATATGTATCTGCACTTTATACATTTGGTACGAAAATGCGGATGTATGCTTAATTCCTAGTTGTTGTGGATTCGTGTATGCATGTTTTCCTTAGTAAATGCTAGCAAATGTATGCAAATTTTCCAACTAATACAAATGTGTGCAAATTCGCTAGTTTATGTATGCATGATTATCTTTCTTATTTTTTCTAACATGTATGCATGAAATGCCGTGCACAGAATCCTCCTAGAACTCTGAAAGTATGCGTCGATCATCCAATTTCCAAAGGGAGTCAGGCCTGGGTCTAACGCCACTCTTGGGAGTGGCGTTTGCCACTAATGCCACTTGGGAACAGGAGTTGGGTGGCAACGCCACTCCTTCAATTTTGGGCTTTTCTTGCGATTTTTCTTTCCATTTTGACTCTTTTTCAAACCCAAACTTCCCTAAACCTCGTGGACTATAAATAGGACTCCTAGGGCAGATTAGAAACACTAGAAGACACCAAATAAACTTTTTAAAAGATTCTCCAAATCATAAAGGATGTTTCGGAAGTCAGCTAACACTTTTAGAATGCATCTAGGAAGTATGGAAACTGAAGTTTGTAATTCTTTGGACCAATATCACCTTATAGAGTATAAAGCTTTCCTGAATTTCTCGTTTAACATCAAGCTTCTACATGCAACTGCCAGATGTTGGAGCATCAAACACCATGTCTTCCGTTTCAACGGAGTTGAATTATGCCCCCTGTTTGAAGAATTCGAAGGTATTCTAAACAAGATACATCGTTCCAATGCTCCTCTAGCATTGCCTTCTATTTACAGTTAAACTCCAGAATCCCTGGCTGGTTTCTTTGGAGTAACCCTGGGTTAGATACTTCCTTGTATTGATGGCCAATTCCTCTTAACTTACAAATTACTAGAGTTAGGGAGTTCTAAGCCAAAGAATAGCAGATCTTGGCAGAGAATCAACAATTTCTGTCTATATGCATAATTCCTACTAGTCTCTACTGAAGGCAGAGGTAGCTTCCAGATTACCCATGTCCTGGAGCAGGTGGAGACCGGTCATAACCCTTTTCCTATCATCTTGGCTGAAACTATTATCGGCTTGGACTCCGTTAAGCACACTTAACGCCTTCGAGGTAGCCCACTACTTCTCCAGGTATGCCTATTTTGTCCCGTTTTCATGTTTTCTTCTGTTGAGCCCTGAATGACACGGTCATATGCTTTATTAGATCTGGTTGAAAGAAAAGCTAGGCGTCTTGATGCCTCCAGCAAATCCTATGACTTACAGGCCTTAACAGTTCCAATCTAGAGGACATGTCTTGACTAAGGCTGAGCATGCTACATTAGAGATCACAGATGGCTAGACTAACTTTCTCTTATCCAGGAATGAAGACTTGATTTGTTGGCATTGTCCATGGTGGAAATTGAGCTTCGTCACTACCTCTGTTATAGATAGTTGTGTGCAGATTGCTAGCTTCGATACTATGACCTTCTACACTCCATCCAAAGTCTGTAGGAAGTATGGTATAGTTCAAAGAGTTTTACATCATGTTGCCACCTTTACTCCTTATGCTGTATCTTCTTTCTTCTTCAGGGAAATCCGCTCTCACTGGGCTAGCAGATCTTTTGCGAGGAATTTGAGCTTTACCCAAGGACCAGCTATCGATGATGAGTATAAGGCTTGGGTTGATCTAGTAAGTACAAATGTTGACTTGGTTATTCTGATACAAGTTATGGAAATATAGATCTCATAGCATGGTTTTATTAGCAGGCTGAATTGTCTAGTGAAGAAGGCAAAGGTGTTGAGCTGTATACTACAAGCAACAGAAATAATGCAAAAAGAGCAAGAGAGAATGCTAGAAAGGAGATGAATGCAAGCTTTGATAACATCAAGTGGACAAAGAAAAATAAAAAGAATTAGGTCTCATGACCATTTCACTTATCCATGTGAATGTTTTAGCTTTTTAGTTATGCAGACATAGAGTCAAATACTGTAAGGAAGTTTGACACTTTTCTTTATGCAAAGTTTATTTTATTAATATTAGCACAATAAATGTACTTTGACTTTTACATTTGATATTACTGCTTCCTTACTTTCTTCTCTCATTGCCTTAATTTTTGCCTAGACTACCTCATATTAGTGCAGACATCGAATTAGTATTCCATTCAAAGCTCCTCTATAGAGTATACCTTCATGATAAGTGTAGTTTCTTGAGCTAACCCTCAAAGCATGCTTCTAACTCCCATTAGCCCCTTCTAGATATTCCTGTTTTTCTAGGAATCTCAGAATTTCATAGAACCACGGCTTCTCTTTGGGTTCATTCACAATCATTACTCGTTCGCCTTGGTAGTAGGGGATTCTAGCTCTACATATTACCAAAGGTTTCATCACTATATCTCTAAGATTTTCCCACATGGATGCCAATGATGCCAGTGCGTCTGCCATTTGATTTTCTTCCCTTGGCAGATGTGCAAAGGTACAATTAGAAATACTCAATATGAGCATCTGAATGTACTCTACATAAGGTTTCAGTTTCTCATCTTTGACTTCCTAATTTTCTGAGGCTTGGTTAATGATGAGCATGGAATCTCCATAGACAGTGAGGTTCCTTGCTCCCGCTGAAATGGCCGCTTCCAAACCAAAGATGCATGCCTCGTACTCAGCTATGTTATTGGGGACCTTAAAGTCCAACTTCTTTGCCAAAGGAATGCTTTTCTCTTCAGGCGTAATTAGGATTGCCCCGACTCCGGCTCCTTTGTGGTTCACGGCTCCATCAAAGTATAACTTCTAACCATTTGCTTCTATCAGATTCAAAGACTCATCTGGGAATTCATACTCCCATGTTTCTTGCCTTTCTAATGGATTAAGAGCTAGAAACACTTCTATAACTCTTCCCTTAATAGTCATCTTGGTCAAGTACTGTATGTCAAACTCAGTCAACAATACCAACCATTTAGTGAGCTTCCCCACTAGTACTGGTGCTTCATACAAGTACGACAATGGATCAACTTTTGCCACAGCTTGAACCTAGTAAGACTGGTAGTAATGTTTCAACTTCCGTGTCGTCCATATTACTGCTAAGCAGGTTTTCTGAACAATGTCATACTTTGCTTCATAGGGTAACAGCTTCTTATTGAGGTAGTAAACAGCATGTTCCACTCCATTTTCATCTTCCTGAGTGACCATTGCTCCTATAGCATCATCTTCCAAGGCCAAGTACAATATCAATGGTCTCCCTGCCCTAGGGGGTTGAAGGACAGGTGGATTCATCAAATATTGTTTGATAGTGTCAAATGCTTTCTGACATTGCTCGTCCCATTCAACCTTCTGATCCTTTCTAAGCATCTTGAAAATGGGTTCACAAATTATAGTAAATCTGGATATAAACCTGCTGATGTATTGGATCTTCCTTAGAAATCCCCCGACTTCTTTTTCGTTCTTCGGTACTGGCATCTCTTGAATGGCCTTCACCTTATCTGGATCTACTTCAATCCCTTTTTGACTTACTATGTGCCCTAGGAGCTTTCCAGAGGTTACCCCAAAAATTCATTTCTTTGGGTTGAGTCTGAGGTTGTACTTCTCAAATCGTGCCAAGAACCGATCCAAGGCTTCAAAGTGATCTTCTCTGGTTGACGACTTGACCATCATATCATCTACATTGACTTCAATCTCCTTGTCAATCATATCATGGAACAAGGTTTTGGCCATCCTTTGATAGGTTGCCCCCGCATTCTTGAGTCCAAAAGGCATGACCTTATAGCAATAAACGCCCCATTCTGTGATAAAGGCTGTCTTGATCTTGTCTATGAGTGCCATCATTATCTGATTATAGCTGGCGAAGCCATCCATAAAGGAATACATGACGATTGTAGCTGAATTATCAATCAAAACATCTATATGAGGCAAGGGAAAATCATCCTTTAATGAAGCTTTGTTTAGATCCCTATAGTCTACATATATCCTGACCCTTCCATCTTTCTTTGCGATCGGGACAATATTGGCTAACCATTCCGGATAATTGACAACTTCCAAGAATCTAGCCTTGATCTGCTTCTCAATTTCTTCTTTAATGAGTTTGGCCCACTCTGGTCTAAGTCTTCGAAGCTTCTGCTTAACTGGCTTCTTAGTTGGATCTATAGGAATGCGATGTTCGGCAATGCTTTTGTCAATACCTGGCATGTCATTATATGTCCGTGCAAATACACCTTTTATTTTATTTAATATTTTTTCAAAATTTCCTCTCTCATTAGCAGTAATATCAGATGCTATAGTTATTTTCTTTGGTTGTTCTTTTGTGTTAATGTTAATAAAATGTGTTTGCACAGAATTAATGTTAAAAATGCTTATAGTATGATCTATGTAATGCACAGTGCCATCAGGTAAAACATCACACAAGTAAGCGAAAGTGGCGTTCATATCATTAACCTTAAAAAGAAAAACAGAATCGATAGATAAAAAGACAAGGGCTTTATTGTATTATTAAAACTGATCAAAACATGCTAAAATAAAAATTTGAATAACAAAGGTAATCAAATGAAAGAAGTCTTCCTAAATCTACTATCTATCTAGCCCTTGGTCTTGGATAATGCTTCAAATATCCATATCTTCTTACTACCTTTCGCCAAGCTCCTTTTCCCGTTGTTCTTCCACGAACTGGATCAGTGCAGGCATTTCATTAAGGTGGTGTCGAATCAAGTAATCCCTTATCCACCGGTTTTCATCTTCCGTGAATGCTATCCTCCTTGGGTCTTCTAGAGGTGGTTGGACCTCGTCTATCATGGTCCATTCATTGGTGAACCCCCACATTCCTTCTCCTATATCAATGATGATCCCTTTTTGTACCAGCTTCTGAAACTCATGCACAAAAGATATGCATTCCTCTAAATAGTGCCCATTGCAGCGGTGATACTAACAGTAAAGAATATCCATGTCAGGAAGAGGCCCAGTATGTTTTCCCAAATGGAGCAATGCTTTAGTGATCATCTTATCAAACAGATCCAGAGCAGATCCCTGGACACTTCCTTGAAGTAGGTCAAATTTGTGAATAGCTTTCCTCTTAAGGGTATTTGGTTGATAGAATTTCTCTAGCTCTCTCTCCTCTAAGCCATCCCTAGTGATAATGGTGTGTAGGGTTTCCTTAAGCAAGCCACAGTGATCAACATTGTGCCCTAAGCATACATAGTATTTGCAGTATTTCCAAGCATTGGGTCCCCATTGCGATGTTATCACAGCAAGGCCTCCCATCTTTGGGGTGATAAGCCTCTTCTTATACAAATAGCTGAAATTCTTTAACAAGAATTTAGACAAGTCAATAACAGGAGTAGTTTGTGGCATTGGTGGGACCACTTCACCTGTCTTTGGGAGGAAGTGTTCCTTGAAGGCAGCCCAAAGGAGCTCTATATCATTCTTGATTCTGAATGAAAGCGTCTGATACCACACCATAGCCGCCCCTTCCAAGGTTAGTGGAAATGCTCTAACTATTTGGACATGTGATAGGAGTATTGCCCGTAGCATGATGTCAACTTGCATGAGATGGAGCCTTGGGTCAGTTGAACCATTATATTTCTCTATCATAGGCATCTCAAAATTCAAAGGTAACGGTCTTCCAGGCAATGGTGCAACCAGCATGTTTCCTCATTGTCTATCCTCTTGTACAGCCTTTCGAACCTGGGTTTGGACCAAATTTTGAATTGCTTGGAAGTGCATGTCATTCAAGGTGTTCTTGGGAGGATTCATGTTACTGCAAAACAAAGGGTTAGCATGCTGTAACATGTGTATGCAAAATGCATGAATGCAAGCATTTCAAGGGGACACAAGTAGCAAACGTTAGTTAAACACACATACTACCAAGTGGTAGACCTTCCAACATTATTTCTCCCACACACGTATTTCTTTGGCAAGTCAACATTCCTAGGAATTGGCTTGGGCCGTCGCATCAACAAAGGATGTTATTGCCGACGTAGTATGCATGTTTGCACACAAGAGAAGCTCTCAACATACAAACTAAAAAATAAGTCATTACTATGACCTTATCCCATGTCTTTGTTTTAATAAATTTCCTTAATGTTTCCCTCGTTCCAGGGCCGTTTTAGCGTCAGTCAGGTACAATTTGACTAACACACCAACATCCCTTTCTCAAAAGTAGTAATCAAAGTTGTTCTTCTCAATTCTAAATGACCCTATGATGTAAGGTTGCACTAGCCAGGTACAATTAGACTAATGCTTCCTCCATAGGCAACAATTAGGTATTGAGTTAAAACAAGGACACTAGAGTTGGGCATTATAACGGCTTCATGGCATCACATAACAAAACAATCATTTGGTAAGTCCTAGAAGAAGTTGCTACGGTCATTACATGGCTTCGGTCAGGTTTGACTAAAATAAGGTTCCCATAGAAGGCGAACTCCCATTAACCATCTCCCTCTATCAAAAAAGGTTTAAGTAATGGTAGGACATTCAGCTTTGAATTTCCCATTAACTATCACTCATTAACCATAACTATGATGGTAAGCAATAGTAAGACAATTCAAACTATGAGTGGGAGTCACTAGTTTCGCCTCCTATGAAGAACTCTTGTAAATCATAGGCGACTTGACCAATGGTACCTGCAAGGTAGGGTGTTTTAATGCAAACATGAATGCAAAGAAGCTAGAGTTTAGCATAATAAAAAGAGTATTGGTAATCACTTGAATCATAAGTCTGTCTATCAAAGGTCCCCAGTGGAGTTCCCAAACTGCAGACAAGGAGGTTTTGCCTCAGAGCCTGAGCCATGACTAACAACTACGGCACTATATGTTCAGCTACTATGTCGCCACCCGAACAAGCATCAGGAATGTCTTACAAGGTGTACACCTCAATTCCTCTCAAGAATATGAAAGGTGCATTGACCCCAGAGATTCAAGGATCAGACTTATCAATTCCAGAGTGTGAGTCTTTACCCAATACTCCTAGTATTATACAAACCTTCATTCCTTCTACCAAAGTAATAAAAACACATAACAATTATAACCTACCTTTTACATATATACATGCAATGGTGAGTTTTTAATAATAAACAATGATTAATTTTAATGATTACCAACCATTAATTAGGGTTAATTAACATGCTTAGGGTGATAATAACACATAACAACTAGCATAGCAACACAACCTAAGCTTTCTACCAATTTTAACCTAAAATGATTACCGAATAAGCATTAATAACCAATTTCATGCATTAAATCAACTAAATGATTACCAAAGAAGTTGCAGAAGCTTACCTCGTCGCTGCATTCCATGTGAAAGCTACTGTATACAACTATACAAACCCGTACACAACTGTTTAATGCCCAACGCCAAAGGGGAGCACAAAACAGGGACCAACGCCACTCGTGGGACTGGCGTTTGGGCCCAACGCCACTAGCCCACAGGCGTTGGTGCCCAACGCCACTCCTAGCAGTGACGTTGGTTGCCAGAACAAACCAGAATGCAAGATTTGATAATAAAACACGATTTTCAGGTTTACCAAGCCCGAAAAATGACTAAACAATAACGGAAACTCACCAAACAATCATCAAAACATGTTATAATGCATCAAATATGGCAAAATAACCTAGATCTATTCATGGCATGCATAAAATACAAAAAAAAATACAATCTTTACATACAAAACATGCAAAAGATTCAAACTTTATGCGTAAAACATGCAAAAGATGCAAACTTTATGCATAAAACATTGTGACAACACAATTTCACATATTAACATAATTTTATTTATTAAAACATTCAAAGAAAACAACTTTATAGTTCAAAACACAAAAAGAAACAATTTTTATGCATTAAAACATGAAAAGACATAATATTTGTGCATTGAACACAATAACAACGATTTTTATGCAATAAAACTTGAAAAGAAAAAATTTTTATGCATGGAAACACATTAATGATACCAAACAATTCAGATCTGGAATAAAAAGCATGAAAACATGCAAAGAAAGCAAGTTTTATTATTAATAATGCATGTACATGGCATTTAATGACATTTAATCAACACAAACATGCATAAACAATATTTAAACATGCAATACAGAAAATTACAGCAACAAAACACATAAAAATAGTAGATCATGGCATGCAAATCATGAAAAACATGGCAAAAATAATGAAAAAAACAAAGAAATAGATAACTTACCTTGCACGAAACTGATTTAGAAGCACTTGAGAACCTCAGATTTGATTTGAGTGATTTTTTAATTGCTTTATAGTGATTAACAACTGCTGGAATGCTACTTCAATGGGTTGAATGCTTTAAAACGCCTTTTGAATGCAAAAGATGCCAACTTTCAAAACTTTTTTTTTTGTGTTTTCAATGTAAAAGAGTGAAGTGTTTTGGCAAATAAGTGCATTCAAAGGTTTGGTATGGAAAACCAAACCCTAAATTTGTGTGAACAGCTGCCTCCCCCCTTAAACCTAATTTTAGACAGGTATTTATAGCCGATTTAGCTTAATTCTTAAGCTAGGGTTAAAAGCATCACTTTCCTATTGAAAATCAATGATTTGAGTTTAAAGCAAAGGTTATTTTGGTCAAAAACAGCCTTACAAAGCCTTGGGACGCGTGTACAGCTCGTATGAGCCATTCCGGGCCAAAACAGGTTGAAACCGGGCTTTTTATGCTGAAAATCATACTACTGGCGTTGGGGGCCCAACTCCAGTCTTCCTTGTGGCGTTAACTCTGATGCCAGTCTTAGGAGTGTCATTGAGCCCAACTCCACTTGGAAGAGTGGCATTGGGCCCAATTCCACTCTGAAGAGTGGCGTTGGGCTCTTTTGGGCCTCCAAACATCAAATTTTGCAAAAGCGTATAAAAGAGAAAACATGCAGAATGGCCTAAACTATCAATCTTAAAAATTTCAAGTCGTTCCAATAATCATAGAGAAAGTTATGATGAAAACCGTCTAAAAAATGCACTGTTATGCTTAAAACAGAAGTTTTGGGTGAAAAAAAATGCTTTGAAAACTTAGAAAACGATTTGAATGTGGCTATGCAATCTCTAAAAAGCAATTTTCAACTCAATCCATGCTATTTAAAACATGAATGATCATCACTGGGCCTCCGAGCCGCTTCCTCATTCATGCATCCAAAAATTAGGTGTTAACAGTGTGGGTAGTTAGAACTTGATAGTCCAACTTAAATGATAAGTCTTTCTAGAAGAGTTATCTGATAGCTATTGAAAAGATAATATTAATCAATTTAATATTATCTTAACATAAGATAATTACATAATGATTTGTCTCTAATTAGAAGATATGTTCAAATACAACTTTAATCAATTAAGGAACAAGTCTTTGTTGTGTATATATAAAAGACCTCATTGGACGTACTCAGGTATTCCATTCAACTCTTAACATATTTTTATCTCAATAACTCTCTAAAACGATTGCTAACTTAAGTATCGAAGAGCTATCGGGCACCACGTTCGATCCATTCTAATTTCTATTCTTTTTACAAGATATTTCAAAGAATTAAAAGATTCATTGATAAAACAAACGAGATCCATTAATTGACGCCGTCTATGGGAAACTCGCAATGAGTTCTAACATTATTCCATTGAAATTACTAACGGGAAATCCATCTGGGTGATCGATCTCCATTAAAATCGATAGTCAATTTATGATGTCCACAAGCTAAGTACCTATCTCTCTCATATTAACTAAGACATCATAATTTTTGCATGTCAAAAATTGTTTGATGGATAATTCTAATGTTTAAATGCTATGCTGTGAATTATGGAATACTATGATATATACATCTTAAATTTATTGTCATATATGGCAAGTGTACGTCCATGCAAACCAAAGTATATGTGTGTGAGGGAATAGTCATATTCCTTAATCTTATATATAGATGGACCATTTTTAATTAATTAATTAATAAGTTTGGATTCAATTATAATTGAGAGTTGGCTAAATTTGTAACTATTATATGTATTCACAAAGTACAAATTCATTGCCTTATCTTAAGGCTTCAAGTTTTGTTTTAAAGAGTTCCAATAAATAGGTGATCAATCAAAGCACATATCTGCAAAGGTCTTAAATTGCCGCTC
>CANYLF011853409.1:0-13198 GCA_948193215.1 Bocquillonia castaneifolia | reverse complement strand
ATAAGTAAAATCGAATCAAACATACTTTATTTGGTCAATGCTTTTTGATCGGTTTGTTTACTCGATCTACCTCGTGCACACACTTAAGAAGAGAGACCTAATTTAATACTACATCCGTCCCAAATTAATTAATTGCCTAATTTGACAAATTCACAGAGATTAAGAAAATCAATAAATGCCTTTCATTTTTTTTCATTTTACCCTTTGATTGGTAAAAGAAAAAATGCATTGAAATTTTCATAAGTATCATTAATAAGGGTAAATTAAGAAGATTGTGTGTAAAAAATTGAAAATTAGCAACTAATTTAGGACACAAATTCTGAGTCAATACTCAAGTAACTTTCATGGGAGTATCCTTTTGATTTTTATTTTCTATTTGAAAAAAAAAAAGGAGCACTAAAGAAGCGCAAAAGGAAGGGAGGGTGCTAGGGGTTGCCAAAACCGGTGGGCTTCCATTTTAGAGGCCTACTTTATACAAGATATAAAATAAGCATCAGTTGACATTACTTTTTGTAAAAGTGTTTGTCGATTTTTTTCTTTCAAAAAGATCAATTTTTTTTGAGATACAATTTTAAAATATATTGTCAAATAAAAGTAAACAAATTGATGTTTTTAAAAATTAAAAGACATAAAATAATAATTAAAGGCATAAAAATATTTTCACCTGAAACAACAACAATTCCAAAACGTGCTTTTAATTTTTACCAACTACGATTATAATCTTCACATAAAAATAAAAATCAAATGCATAAATGAACATGTACATCCGTCCATGTAATATTTGAATTTACGGAGTTAGGGGGGCTAGTGCTTTTAAATTTACGAGTTAAGGTATTTTATTTATTTATTTTTGTCAAAAATAGTGGCAAACAATTTCTTATTAATGAACGTAATGGAATTTAGGGAGGTGGGGCGGCTAGTAGTGATTCAGTCCGAGGCTAGTTTTTTTTTTTTTTTTTTGAGTGGATTATTTTTTTTAAAGTACTTGGCGTATGTACCAAATCATCACAATACTTAGTTGCAGTAGTTGAATTAGCGACTAAAGACACGTTTTATAATTATAAAAATAACTTAGCAACTAAGTTGAAAGTGTTTAGTTGAAACAAACTCTATGTAGAGTGTGTATATTAGAAACGAGGCTTATGGATTACCAACTGGGGAAAAACCGTTTAGATCGTCAATCCAACTAATTAGTTGATTCAAATTAAAAGGTATAATTAACCAAACTTATGAGGCATGTTTAAATTTTTAGTCTTAGAAAAGCAACTATTAATCAATATAAATGATTCGAAACGGTTCAATTAACTAAACCATGAGCACCCACATCACCAACAATAGTAATTTGCTAGCAGGGACAGAAACAGAATTTTGTATAATAGAAAAAGTGATATTCTATTCTTTCATTTTTTTTAATTAATTAACTTCATATGGATCATGTCTCTGATATATATAATTTGAAATTTAAAACTAAAAAGAACATGAATTACGGAAGAATACTTAAACCTATTGATTGGCGTTTATTTATAACATGTAAAAACATCTTTAAATAGTTTTTAAATATTTTATATCCTTTTTTTATATCTTAAAGCCTTATAATAAAAATAAAATTCTAGGAAATTTTTATTTTTAAATTCAATTTAAAAATTAAATTGACTCTCAAGGTTTAAAAAGTAGACTTTATAAAATTTATTATTTATTTATTTATTATTATTATTATTTATTTATGACAGTAGAATTCACCACTCCTATATATATATATATATATATATATAGTAATTTTTATTTGATCGGAGTAAATAACTAAAAGAAGTTTTTATTCTTTATTTTTAACGTTAATTAATTTTACTTTTTTTTTTTTTGTTGGAAATAGAAGAGATACACGTAAGTAACAGAGAGCCACAAATACATACGAGAAGTTGCATTAACATTAATACACACATCAGAGTTTCATGCAGAGAAAATATAGAGAAAGCAGCAACATCATCATCATAATGATAGAGAGAGATTTCTCCTTATCGTCACAAACAAAAAAATCCCTAAAAACCTAAACAACAAAACCCTTATTTTTTTTTTGTTGGTTACGTATATATCGATCAATGTTGAACAAACGAAGTAGAGGTTTGCTTTGTGGACAAGGAGGTGACGATGATGGGTTATTAGGAGGAGGAAGTCATCGTAAAGAGATAGATGATGTTAGCCATTTCAGTATTACAGGTGAAATCCTTCCTTCTCTCGGTGCCACTGCTCGCTCTCATCGGCGTATTGAACTACGTCGTTTCATTGTCTCTCCTTTCGATCCTCGTTACAGGCACGTTTTTACATTAATTAATTAAAACATGTTATGTTAATTATTAATATACCTACCCTGGAGGATTTACGTAACTCTTTTTGCAGAATATGGGAGACTTTCTTGGTGTTTTTGGTGTTTTACACAGCATGGGCTTCACCATTTGAATTTGGGTTTCTTGAAAGGCCAACTGGAGCACTTGCTGTTATTGATAATGTTATTAATGCATTTTTTGCAATTGACATTTTTTTGACATTTTTTGTAGCATACCTTGATAAATCTACTTATCTCTTGATTGATAATCGAAACAAGATTGCTTTGAGATATGCTAGAACCTGGTTGGCCCTTGATGCTATCTCCACCTTTCCTTCTGAACTTGTCAGGACTGTTTTGCCTGATGAATTTCAGAGTTATGGATATTTTAGCATGCTTCGCCTTTGGCGTCTCAGGAGAGTCAGTCACTTCTTTGCTAGGTAAAATTAACATTAACATATTTACTAATGTAATAATTAATTCATGAATGAATGAATCACTCCAAACCAAAGCATTGGTTTACTTACTTGATCCATTTATTGATCATCAGAATGCTGTGTGCATTTGTACTCATATTTTTCTCCTTTTCACTATGCAATTTCAGATTAGAGAAAGACAAGAACTATAGCTACTTCTGGATTAGATGCTTGAAGCTAATTTGTGTGAGTCAGATTTGTATTTTATTTTATTTTTCAATAATTTGAATTGGTATATATGTGGCTCTTTTCTTTGGCTTAATTAGAAAGGTTTGACTGTGCTTTTGTAGGTTACCCTCTTTGTAATAAATATGGCTGGTTGCTTCTATTACCGTCTTGCTGCAACTTATAGTGATCCGACAAAGACATGGATTGGTTCAGTTTGGCAAGACTTTCATAAGGAGAGGTTGTGGATTCGTTATGTAACATCACTCTACTGGTCTATAACCACTCTTACAACCACCGGCTATGGTGATCTGCACGCAGTTAATGAAAGAGAGATGATCTTTGTCATGTGCTACATGATGTTTGATCTTGGATTGACTGCTTATTTGATTGGAAATATGACCAACTTGGTTGTCCATGCAACTAGTCGAACAAGGCAATTTGTGAGTTTGTTTGTCACCTGCATAATTTATTTACTTATATATAATTGGTTGTTGACTTTCGAGTGTGTTATCTGCTTCTTCTTACTACTAATTAATCTGCTTATTGTGTACAGAGAGATACCATCCAAACTGCATCAAGTTTTGCACACAGAAACCAGCTTCCTGTTCGGTTGCAAGATCAGATGATTGCTCATCTGAGTTTGAAGTACAGAACTGATGCAGAAGGACTGCATCAGCAAGAGACGATTGATTCTCTTCCAAAGGCCATTCGGTCAAGCATTGCAAGCTATCTCTTCTACTCATTGGTGGATAAGGTGTACTTGTTTCGAGGGGTATCAAATGACTTGCTGTTCCAATTGGTGATTTCCAAAACCTACTTCATTTTCTTCATTAGTTTCTGAGAGCAATTTATGCTTGTTCTTATATTTGATTTAGACACATGAATAAATAGTCACACTGGCTTGATATATTCCTCTCAAGACATTGATTAATTCTATTGTATAATCCTTCAGGCCCTATAGAAATTGTCTAAATATAAAAATGAGGAAAATTTTCGTTTCATGATCTTATTTGTTTGTTGGATAATATTCAGTTTATTTTTATATCTTGAAGGTTGCTGAGATGAAGGCAGAATATTTTCCTCCAAAAGAAGATGTGATTTTGCAGAATGAAGCACCCACAGACATGTATATATTGGTCACTGGTGCTGTGGTAAGTGCATAACACCCACCCCCCCCATTATATGTGGCTAACCTCTAATATATTCAATCTCAAAGCCCAAAAAGCATTCAAGAGTTTCTGTTTCTGATTGTACTTGGAAACACCATTACTATTGTTGTTGCTTAAGTGAATTGCCATCTCACAGGACCTTATCGTGCAAAGGAATGGAGTAGAGCAGGCAAGTTCTTTAGTTTGAATGCCTTTGACCCACAATTTTTTTCACAAGCTAATGTTGGAACCAATGACAACAAACAAATGATGCTGTTTCTAATATAAGATTGCAGGTTATTGGTGAGTCTAAGACAGGAGATGTTGTTGGTGAGATTGGATTACTATGTTACAGGCCACAAATGTTCACAGCTCGGACCAAAAGATTGAGTCAGCTACTGCGTATGAACCGTACTGCATTTTTAAATATTGTACAGTCAAACGTTGGAGATGGGACAATAATTATGAACAATCTTTTTCAGGTCTGCAATAGTCCTGGAAATAAATAAGCATTTGTAGTGCAAGGAGCATCATTTTCTATTTTGTCATTACCTACCTCCCTGGCTAATTCTCATATTACACATAAACGGCACAACACAGCACACATAATGATGCTATAGTGCTTCTGCATTATAATACAAATTTGAATCATGGCAGTATTAATTGCTCCACTGTTGGTCATACAAGATGATATAAAACCACAACTATTTTCAGCAGGTTCATTGAAAAAAGCATATGAAAGATGACATATTGCCTTAGATGAGTATATATGTTTGGATCATTACACATAATGATGCTATATGTTTGTTGGTTTATGCAGCATTTGAAAGAGTTGAAAGATCCAATGATGGAAAGAATTTTGACAGACACAGAACAGATGCTGGCTCGGGGGAGAATGGATCTGCCTCTTACTTTATGCTTTGCAGCCATGAGAGGTGATGACTTACTGTTGCATCAGTTGCTTAAACGGGGTTTAGATCCAAATGAATTAGATAATAATGAGCGAGCTGCCCTGGTAAGCAAAATGTTTCTCTAGTGTTAAATATAAAAACACTTTGTTGTTAGACTTGGAACTCACTTTGATCTTGTATGTAATAGAATATTGCAGCTTCAAATGGGAACGAGCACTGTACAATGCTCCTTTTAGAGTACGGAGCAGATCCTAACAAGAAAGGTATATATTTTCTGACCTATAAAATAAAAGCAGATGTAAATGCTGTTTTTTGTGCTAGTAAGGAAAATGAGGATTGTTTGCAATTGTTCATGCAGATTCTGAAGGCAACGTTCCCCTTTGGGAAGCATTATTAGGGAAGCATGAATCTGTGGCTAAACTTCTCGTAGACCATGGAGCGACCTTATCAGCTGGCGCTGTTGTTCAATTTACATTGACAGCCATTGAGCGAAATGACTTGGATTTGCTCAAGGAGATTGTGAATTATGGTGGAGACGTGACGAAGCCCTCAAGCAGTGGAAGTTTACCATTGAATGCAGCAATTTCTGACGGAAACATCGAAATTGTTAAGTTCCTTTTAGACCAAGGAGCTGATGTTGATACACCAGATGTCCATGGATGGACAGGAAGGGCTTTGGCAGATCACCAGGGCCACGAAGAAATTCAAGCTTTAGTGCAAACACTGCAAGTGCAAGAGCCAATGCGACCATTTTCAAGGCGGCAGTGGCCGCCATATCATGGGATGCTAGGAGAAAAGCATTGCAGTGAACCTACAATACCATCTTTAACCCATGATGCAATGCCATCTGGCCCTGGAACATTAAGGACAGATAATCGACAACGAAGAAGAGTAAACAATTTCAACAATTCACTTTTCGGATTCATCTCAGGTGCAAATGCCGGTGAGAATGCACATCTCTGTTGTAATGTTTATTTATATCATCATTTTTCATCGCACAATTAATTTCCCTACTGAATGTTTCACAGGTGAGAATGATTTGATGTCTCCACCAACTGGTGCTGCTGGTTTTCCAAGTTTGAGCTTTCCAGCTAGAGTGACTATTAGTTGCCTAGAAAGGGGTTTCGTGGATGCAAAGCTAATTCTGTTGCCAAAGTCACTTAAAGAACTGCTGGATGTTGGTGCCAAAAAATATGGGTTTTCTCCCACTAAAATTCTTACCAAAGAAGGAGCTGAAGTTGAAGATATAGAACTCATTAGAGACGGCGATCATCTTGTTTTTGCTAGTAATACAAGCACTGTATCATAGTGATGGTAGATTGGTGGAAGAGTTGCAGATTTGGATCATCACCAGAAAATCTTATTGGTTCTGTAAATTTTGCACAAATTTTGCCAGCTGATCGGTTAGCCTGTTACAGCATGAGAACATAGTCTGTCTACTTCTTTTGCGCTTCACTTCCACATTTTTGAATGTTGTACAAAATTGAGGAAAGGCTGTGGAGTATTACAAAGTTACAGGAAAATAGATTGTGAACTAGCGTGGAGGTAGCAAGGGAAATGGAGATCAAGAACAAGACACAATGCAAAGAGGTTTGGATCATCAGGTGTTCTTCATCGAGTAAATAATGTTAAATTTTTTTCCTAGCATCTGTTTCTGCTGATAAATTTTACCAACACTAGTAAAACAGCAGTACGTAATCAGATTATAAATTTTGTAGATATCACTCTATTATATGTTCACTCAATCTAATGCAATGGTTAGTAAAAGTAGAAATAACTCAAACCACTCATAACTAAAGTAAAGGAGCGCTAAAATGAAAAGATTTCCAATTATTAACTTTTATATCATGATTTTTTTTTTCTTTTAATCATTGCAAGTTTAACAAAATTTTTCATCAACTTGCAGATCATGACTAGTATGGGAATCTTTCATTCAAAAAGAAAAACCTTGTATTGGAGTCTTCTTGCTAGTCTCTATTTATCACGTTGCATCGACCACTCTCCATTCCTACCTCACACTTCCCGCCAATTCTCCTTTCCTGCTCAGAAAATTTGAAAAACCAAACTCGAAGAAACTAATCAGTAAAACGTTAATGGTCACATGCATCCGTCATTGTCATCTACAATTGCTCTTTGTACAAAGTAGGGTCAAAGCTGACCGTCATCTTCACTGTAATGACTAATGAGCTCCTCCTGAACCTAAGTGCTATTGCCTCATTGTGGTCGATCACCAGAGTCCTTTGGATGGACCTGTCAACAATCCCATATTATACCAGTTTGATTCTTTTTTTTTTTCAAATTCAGAATGAAAAATAGATAAGTACATCTCATGCCTGGGATAGTTTGTCTTCCTTGAAGCTCAAAGTTCTAAACTTCAACTCGCCTCTTTGTGTAGTCATTTCATCCAGTATCTCAGCATCAAAGAAATCATCATTGTTATTTGATTCATTTCCCGTGCCAGGCAGTTCTCTCTCCTGCAACAGGTTTTCAAGTTCATAAATTATAAAAAAGTATATAGATGGAAAGAAACATGATACCAGACAGATTATGCTTCAAAGCTAGAATCCTGGAACACCAAGAAAATTCTGCAAAAAATTTATTTGGTCTATTTCAGGATTGAGAAACTAGCAGAAATGCATATTTCATAAATTTCATCCAGGTTTTTCGTTTCATTGAAAACTTGTTTTAAATAACATTAACTTCACAGTCAAAAGAACTATATTTATTGTTGATGTTTCTTTTACAGAATTTGCCTATCAGAAACTCAACATGGCTTCAAAAATTAAGTATATTCAGTAATTAGAATGAAAAATAAAAGACAGTAGCATG
Source organism: Bocquillonia castaneifolia (assembly GCA_948193215.1). NCBI lineage: Eukaryota > Viridiplantae > Streptophyta > Magnoliopsida > Malpighiales > Euphorbiaceae > Bocquillonia > Bocquillonia castaneifolia. Next base: position 5,346 of record CANYLF011853409.1, on the reverse strand, counting down.
AGCTGAGATGCAAACTTTTTTCCGTTTAAGTTATTAAGGTTATGAGCACTTTATGCTTTGAATAGAAAACAGTACCAAGAGAATAAGACTCCGACTTCATTTTAGAGTGTCAGCAATTTCTTCATATCCAACAGCATCTAGAAGAAAGAGATAGAGTGCCTTATGCCAATGAGAATGAAGAATGGTATTGGGAACAACAATCCACCAATGGGGATCCATGTCACGCCAAAACAAATCAAGAAGTACAAAAGTTGGAATATCGTAAATATGGCAATGTGCTTGAATGGCACCGACTCCACGAACGAAGCATGAACACCTTCCAATACTCTGCCCAACACAAAAGTATAGAAGAAAAGGCATATAAGGATCACAACATGAGCTAACCTTATCATCATTTAGTACTTGATGTGATGTGTTCACACCAATCAGATTACTTTGTGTTGTTATTTTGAGATAATTGAAAACTAAGGCAGATGTTTGCTAGCCTTTTCAGCATCGTGTATCACTGAAGAAAAGTTCTGTACTAGATGTATATCTTACTTGTAACGTCGGTTAGGGGGAATAAGAGCAGTAATATCCTTTCCCAAAATTGATTTCCAGGAAGACTGTCAATAGCCATGTAAGCAAAGTATCCCCAGAGAACTGATGTAGGTATCTTTTTAATTAAAGGCAGAGCACATGTTGATAATCCGACAAGCAGTGACTGTAATAGATTGCTCATTCTCTGCTCATTAACTCTCACTGGCAAATAAGCCTCAATGTGTTTATCAGCATCAAAATTTTCACTTTCATCTCCACCATCAGTATTCATTACAGCCTTTTTCAAGTTCTTCAGCTCCTCATCCACCAAAACAGCCTGCAGGAAATCCATCTTAATAATTATAACATGCCAAGGTATGGAAAGCAAGCTGCAATGGAAAGTACTTACAGGAGGAGAGGTATCCATTTCTATAACCACAGCTTGCATCCTTCCATAAATTTCTGAGTTGCTTGCCTCCCGTTTAATGCATTCCTTGACACTTTGTACCATCTTCCTTCGAATCAACTGCAAATCATTTTGTCCCATTTTACTTGAAATAACTAGCAGTAAACTAATAATAAGTACAAGAAGTGAGTTGAAACTTGTTATCACACCTGCCTCTTTATAACTGCAAGGCTCTTAGTGTGCATGGGTGATTGGCGAAGAACACCATTCGAAGGAGGGAATCCAAGAATGCCACAAATCAATGTCTAAAACCATGAACAGTAAACACACATAAGTCTACGATCTGGAAAAGCTAGAAATACAAAATATTAGATTGCAAGGGGAAGACAAAATGTTTCAGTACTGGTCTATACCATAAATCCAAGCAATAGTAAATCATAATGGTAGGCTGATGGATTCATGAGATTGAACTCCTTTTGTTGTGCCAGCTGTGAAGACACAATGTGGTCGAAAAAGTATATTGCAGCAAAGATGCAAACCACTGGAACCTTGCCCATATCCTGCAATTTGATTTTTAGATCCAGTTTAGATTAGTAAAATTATTTCTACCAATTAATCATCTATAAAAGATTGGGACAGAAAATAGCCTACACGATTGGTAAATCCTCACTAAAGAAGTTTAAAAAAAAAAGAAAAGAAAAGAAAATTCAGTTCATCATCAAGCATACCTTGATGATCCAATGATAAACTGATACAGAATTCCAAAGAAGTGAGGAGTGCAGTCTTCTGGGAACTCCAGTAGGAACTTGACTTGGAACACTACAAGATATCAGAGTCCACAACAAAACCATTAGGGCGACCCCATAGTCTGAAATAAAACTTCGGAGCCACCCTGCAAAGAAGGAAGAAGTTATTCAAAGTAAACATTTAAATATTGCTTTTGTACAGGAATCAATGTAGCACATTCAATTACTTTACCTGTGCCATATCTCCATGACCTTGCCCTTCTGCTTTTAAGGGCAGTGTAGAGTAAAGCAAAAAACAAAATGACGGCAAGCAACCCATTCGCGTAGAGCCATTGGAACTGGTAGTTTTCCGATTGTGGATTCTCATGTTTGGGAATATGGAATTCACTGACAAGTCCCTGTGTTTCAATAATTAAAAAAATAAGATCATAATATTCTACCTATTAGAGCTAGCAGACCACTAACACAATGAAAAAATACCTTGACAGCTTCTTGAATAAAAAGAACAGCAATCAGCATGCCAAAAAGCTCACTCTTGTGAATTTAGTGATGATGTTACCAGCATTAAAAATTGCAAGCAGAAAAAGAAAAAGTGATGTCCAAACACAGACCCTGCAGAAGATGTATAATAACAATGAATCAAGACATTAAAAAAGGAAACCACCTTAGATGAGCAGAAAAATAGGACCACCATAATTTGATTACCAAGCAGCCCAGGCTAAGTACAATTTCTGGCCTAGTTCAGCTGTTCCTTCGCTGAAATTGTACAAATAAGTGTACATTATAACAGTGGGTTCAGCAACTCCTAATATGAGCAATGGCTGGCCACCAAAAATCATACCACAAATAGCAGTGGAAGCTAAGGTTTCAACTGTACTCAAAGTCTCAAACTTCCATCTAGCCAAAAAATAGACAATTAATTAAACAAAATCTTCAGGCTAATTAATTCATTATCAACAGACACAAGAATACAGTCAGTTAACACTATAGTAAACTTGACCTTAAGTAGTAAAATAACAAAATACTAAAATAATAAACTAACTAATAATACCTGTATCTCTACTCAACTGCTCTCCAAAGGAAATAACAGGAAGTGCAGAAGCAAAGAATACATAAGTAATTGGAGCTAATATTCTGACATTTATTTTATAAAAAAAATAAATTAAGAAAAAAAAATACAAATATGGCCAAATTAATTAATTTTCTAAATTATGATTATTATATAAAATAATATAGTATCCTAACGCCTGAAGCGAAGCCACTGATCCAATCATCCTTACAACATGCGAATCTTCCTTTAACATCTTCGATTATTCCTTTGAATGGAGGCCTCATGCTCTTCATTATATAATCCTCCTGCTCGCAAGGTTGATCAATTAAGTTAATTAGTTTTTTTAACTTAATAATAATAACAACAAATATGTGAACTATGCCTATGTGATACCATTTATGTTTACAAATAAATTAAAAACTGCTAGATCTTCAAGGTTTTCTCCATAACACAAAACGAGAGTAAATTTTCTCGGTAACCAAACAGAAAACTGAAACAAAAACTGACATGCACGTAGAAAATACCCATTTCTTCGCATTATAATAGCAATGTACTTAAACACAACTAAATCACATTAAAACATGTATATATTATTTGTCCATCCAGTGTATAAATGAACTTTATATTAATATAATATATCAACCTCATCTATACATGAAAGAAGCCTGAAGAAAGTGAAAATTAAGAACTATGAGGAAGTAGTGACGCCGGGAATGATAGACCGGAGGTGTGAGCTACGGTGAGAGTGCGCCGTTATTTATTGTAATATTTTATTATATTTCTAAGTGAGGACCAAAACGGTCTCCTGTTTCAGAAAGAAAGAGTAAGAGAGAGAGATCCGCGTAGCCAAGTCCAGCCAAGACAATAGTGTGAAAGAAAAGCAGCGAGCGAAGGGGACTTTATGGAAGCCGATAGGTGTCTCGGCGCGAGACTATCTCGGTAAATAAAAAAATAAGATGGTCCCACTTAGCACAAGAGACATACATATTTGGTATAAAGAATGCAACATACATATATTTATAATAGAGGATAATATTGTCATTTTAATTTTGTTTTAAATAGCACGTGTTACCCTCCATCTCCTTTATCCTTCTTGTTTCTGCTTAAAATAAAAAAATTATGGTTCTATAATAAAGGAGAAAAAAAGGCGCAAAACCCAAGCCTAGAATCTCTCTCTCAAAGAAAAAAACCTTCTTCATTTCAGAGGTTTCTATCTTTTCTCTTTTCTTTCTTCCTCATTTAGGATTTGGCTGATTTTATTTTCCATTTTCTTCCCTTTAGCTGTACAATCAACAGATGGATCAAACAACAACAACGAGAGAAGAAAAGCAAAATCGCAGGTACTTAATCTCTTATAAACAAAATCTCTAAACCAAAAATCATCTGATTTTAATTTTAATTGGTTTTCTAATTCAAAATCCCTAAATCAATTCTCGTAGGTCTAGCTCTTTATGAATTTTAATCTTGTTTGAGTTTTAACATAATGGCCGACTTAATAATCTTTGAATATCTGGTTGTTTTAGGTCATCTTTTCAAATCTAACATTTGAAATCGTTCAATTGAAGTTCTGATTGCTTCAGCGTCATCCAGGTATGTTAATGAATAATTATAAAAAAAGTTGTTAATGAGTTATTGATTGCTATTAATTATGGAGCAGTAACTAAAACCTGTTTTTATATCCTGAAGAAAGGAGCAATGACGCCAATAGAAGTATGTGAAGGGTTGGGTATTTCTGAGCTTCAGAACAGAAAATGGCATATTTAGGGGACTTCTGTGCTGAGTGGAGATGGCCTGGATGAGGGTTTGTACTGGTTAAACTTCAATCTTGAAAGAAAAGAGAGCTCTTACTACTGTTGGATACTCTTCTCAGTAGACTGACTCTCTCCTCATCATTCTGATTTTCCAGCAGGTGAATTATACATCTTTCCTCTTGTGATTTTGGTACAACTTACTCAACTCCTGAACTTTTATGTTATTCCTCTTCACCATCATAGAATAATGTACTGTTGATAATTTGTCTTAATTATTTTTGTCTACCTTGACAGAAGCTTGCGAGTATACATGTACTGATAAATTTTTCTCAATTGCAGTTTCAAACTTTTCAGGTATTCTCTACTGCAATTGACAACCAGACTGTTCATAATTACAGATCTTCTAGCTATGTCCATTGCAAAATGGTAAGAATTTGAGGATTCCATGTCTTGAAAATTTTATTTGTAGTGCATATTTTAAGACAAGTAGTATTTAGATTATATGGTTTGTTTATAACTACAAAACATGAAATCTTCCTTATCAATATTGCATTATCAATTCTAAACGTGTCATAAAATAGAAGAGATAAGAGAGAGAGATATAAGGCAAATAATGTATGTGGAGGATTCCTACAGGAGCGACCTGAGAATCACATGTGAACATTCTTAAATCCGCCCTCCCTCATCTTTGTTTTGGTTTGGGTTATGTTATAGTGTTGTCATGTGTTCTCAGGTCGCCCCTGCCGGGCTTTCTTCTGCTGTGCTTATGACTCTGTTGTTCCTCATGCCCCTCTTTTACTACACTCCCAATGTGATCTTGGATGCCATCATCATAACTGTAGTGAGAACCATTTTCAAAGCTAAAGTTCTTAC